>JACCPG010010199.1:0-74758 GCA_016069955.1 Drepana arcuata | reverse complement strand
TGAATACGCGCCTTTTTGCTTGGGAGAAATGCATCATCATCATATCATCATGCCTAATCCCTGTCGGGGTAGGCAGAGAGTATATAGCACCAGTTCTCTCTAGGCTTACATACCTATTTCGCTACGTCCTCATTCGTCCAAATGCATTCTACTAATATTATAAATGCGTAAGTTTGTTATTCTTTTACGCAAAAACTACTAAACGGAATTGGATGAAACACGCACAGACATAGATGCTAGCTTGATTAACTCATACGATGTTTTATTCTTTAAAATCTGCCATTGAAATCAAATTTAATGCGGGTAAAAATGCGTGGGGTACTTCTAGTCTAGCTATTAATTAATGATGATGAAGCAAAAGAGACCTGTAAGCTTAGAGAAAATTGGCGCTATACTCTCTCTGCCTACCCCATGAGTAAATCGTTATCATTTGTTTTGTATGAATACTTCTGGGTGTGCGTATCACGTCCTCCAAAACTTGCTGGATGGTTCGAGTCACAGTTGGACGAGATATGCAGGCTACGATGCGATCGTAGCCTGCATATTTAAATGCAAAAAGGCCAACGATGATAAGCAACCACACATGTGTAAACCATTGTCCAGGCACCTAAACATGGCGTGCTATTGCAATAATAATTCAAGAATATAGACAGAAAGACCCTTTCCCACTCTTTTATCGTGCATATTACTTTTGAAGCCACGCGGAGAATGGTGGTATTAATCTTGCAAGCTTGAATTGTGTTTACCTGCATACTGCCGTATCAGAGCTTGTGAAATCCATGGGTGTACCAGCATAGTAATCGCCGTTGCCAGAAAGCAACGCTGTCGCATTAGAATGGGGGTTGTAAGGACCGTGAGCGACTCCCGGAACCCATTCTGATACCGTCCTTATTGACTCTATCTGTAGGTACAAATTAAAATTATAACATCTCTAATAGGAATAGTGTTTTAACGTTTGGACATAGGAGAGATATCAGAACGGCAGCGCGTGAGTGAAGTCAGTGGTCGCTTGTGCCTAAAGACTACGGTAACCGCTTACCATCAGGAGAGCCAGATCCTTGTTTGCCACCTTTATGATCAACAAATTTAATACAAAACTAATTATTTTTTTATTATTGTTTTATAAATAACTCGATATCCGTATAAATTATCTAAAAGATGAGTATTAAGTATTAAAATAGACAAGTTCATTATAAAATCTCGCACTCTCGCATACTCTCAAAACGTATATTTCGTGTGCAGAACAATAAGTTTCGTAACTAACCTCTCGCCACGAGCACACAGGACTGAACGCGTGAGTTCCACACGCGAACAGCTTGTGGCCGTACGCCAGTAACACTTTGATGTAGTTGTGGCAGTCTTCTTCTGACTGCCCTTTGTCTTGGCACAGCTTCATTTTATCCGCAGGGGCGACCCAGTCGGCGCGCTCCAAGGGACTGAGGCTTCGAAGAGATAGCCGGTAGAGGGAGTCTCTGCAGAGGAAATACAGATTGAATACGATACAAGGTAAAAGACATATCGGGCGTTTTATGAGATACTAGCTGCCCCGTTGTTTTAACAGCGTTATTTTTTATTGCTCCGCTCACATGGATGCCCGCTGATATTATTTCTCGATAACCAGGCTGTCTAATGCCTAAATATATTCTCTTTGCCTCGTTCAAACTACCCTCCTTCACTTCCATCGGAGTTATATTATTTAAGTGTCAACGTGAATGTATAAATAACGTAAATGTTAATGCATAGTCTTATAAATAATAGATTAACTTCCAAATGATTCTGACTCCATCTGCTCAATGTATAAAATATTTGCACGCCGCTTATAATTGCGGCAATCGCGATTGTATTTTACTTGTGTTTAGTATTTACTATGTTAATGGCCTTTATAAATAAATAAATGAAAGTGACTTGGCGAGTCTGTAAACTACATAACTAGTCTTTGAATTTATTCTCAAACATATGCAGATTTTCTTACGATTTATTCCTTCAACTCTCACGTTAATCACTGTACTTATTATCAGGAAATCATTATTATAGACCGTCTGTGTTTGAATCTCTTCTTCAGGCTTAACGTCGCAGGCAACAACTTGGCCACCACGGCAAACAATTGGGTTTCTTACCCAATTGTTTGTTTCGTACGTACAATTGGTTTCGTACCCATAAACAGGCTAACGTCAGAAATCTTCATTGCTTTGTCAACCCACGTAATAGCTTCATAAGCTTTAAAGCTTAATAACGGTTATGTAATCATTCAGCCACCACCTTACAACACATTAGTGCCAGAGTTCATTAATTCTAAGAAGTGCCATCAGACAGTGTGGATTGCGGGTCATAATCGGATTACGGCCGACATTCTTAAAAATGGGTCGTAATGACTGAGCTCATTCACTGTTCACACTTCATGCCATGGATTTGGATCATGGTGCGAAGTCGGCACTTCAAAAGGAAGGAAGTGTGTGTAACCGCATTATGTAAATACGCCTATGTGGTGAACATTTGGTTATAAAAACAGTCCGTCTGCGTGTTTATCCAAGTGGTTTTCGGTGCGTGCAGCGAGTAATGCGCTTCACTGTCCGTAGCTTGTAATACATGTATGCGAGTGTTTATTACTTTAGACTGACTTAAATACGACTATACAGGCGTATGTATAGTCGTGCTTGAGTAACGGTGATAAACTTGCCATCTGTCACGTTGGCACCTAAAATATATCTGTGGTGGAAGGTGGGTGTACGGGTATTACTTTTACACATCTACCTACCCCTTCGAGGACCCGTGGGAACGCTTTAGGATATAACCTATAACGTAACCAGTCCAGTAGTCCAGTTTAAATAGTATCTAGTTATATACGTTTGCAACTGCGTGTGATTTGTACGAATAGCTTTTTATGAACTTCAGTGTTTTTGAATCACAGTATCTAACATTGAATAAAACCTCATTGGTATCTAATGACTGTCGAAAAATCAAGCACAGCTACTTTAACTACTTGGTCAGACAAGTTGCTTATATGCTCTACTTAATCGGAAGACTAAATAAACAGTACATAATTTCGATTGGTAAGCTAATATGTCGTCTTTGATGGTAAGCGAAGCGCGATCCTCGTAATATAAAACTGAGATTGCCTCCGGCTACGTTTACATGTCGAATTGTGACTTTTTTATTAACCGATATTTTTATTACTTTTTAGCGTTCCGCGCTTTTTTATACAGGATTTTTAGAAGGATTTTTTTATAATT
Organism: Drepana arcuata; assembly: GCA_016069955.1. Taxonomy (NCBI): domain Eukaryota; kingdom Metazoa; phylum Arthropoda; class Insecta; order Lepidoptera; family Drepanidae; genus Drepana; species Drepana arcuata. The sequence goes on along the minus strand of JACCPG010010199.1, from coordinate 71,528 downwards.
TAAACAATAAACATGAAGAAATGACTCAACTGACTAAGTGAAAAAAAAAGGTGCCAAGTAAGCTGGCATTGTCATGTTGTATGATCATACATAATTACGAGATAACGTATTTTTACAATAGTTTTAAATTAAGACGAAACGTACTTTAAGCTACTTTAATTCGGATAAATATATTCATTAAACTACACTGAAGCCGTGGTGGCCGAGTGGTTCGAGCAGTTGCTGTACCAATGAGTTTTTTCTGAACTTAAGTACAGTGATTAGTCACACCACGAGCTTTACGGTGAAGGAAAACATCGAGAGGAATCCTGCATACGTCTGAGAAGAAATTCAAAGGCGTATGTACAGTCGTGGTTGAGTAACGGCGATGGACTCGCCATCTGTCACGTTGGCACCTAATATACCTCTGGCGGAAAGTGGGTGTGTGGGTATTACCTATACACCTCTGCCTACCCCTTCGGAGACCCTTTTGGGAAGGCGTGAGGATATATAATTATTATTATTATAATTAAACTACACAAATACACAGTTTAGGTTAGGTTAGGTTAGGATAGAGAGTGAGACTGTTGGGCGTTGCTCTTTGGGTTTTAGTCAATAAGAGTCTGACACTCCGCGTCGCTGCCCCCGCGGCGGAGTCCTCAGGTCTTTCCCAAGATACAAAAATAGATCGATTAGTTAAGAAAGATTGACAAAGCTTCAGGTAGAGGTAGACCAAGTTTCAACTAGATCGAGTCGATAAATCTATCATTCAAGACTAATAGTCAAGAGAACCCGAAACCTATGTCTGAAGAAACAAATTAATAGATATAGCGAAGGAGATTAGTCTGCCTACCCTGGGATTAACTTGTGATATATCGTAGTAACTAAATAAATACCTGGGACAATTCCACACAAATTGACCTAGTCCCAAATTAAGCAAAGCTTGTGTTATGGTAACTAGACAACGATATATTTACTTATATAGATAGATATATACTTAAATACATGGGACATCCAAGACAAGGTACAAATATTCGTGTTCATCACACAAATATCTACCCTCAACGGGATTCGAACCCGCGACCTCAAGTTTCGCAGTCAGGAGTTTTAACCACTAGACCAGACGGTCGTAGTAGGTATACTACTAGATATATTGTCAATTAATTGCAATTTTACAATAACGGTATAAAATCCTAGTAATCGCAATGTTCATTTGTATTCGCTCAAAGGTCTCCGGCGCGTGAATCACTGCGCCTTCATTATACTTACTTAATTAATAATAATATGTTTAGGTATAAATTACAATGATATCGTTCCCCGGCGTATCGCCGCCGGCACCTTTAATATTATGTATTCAGCACGAGAGTGTACACAAGAATATTAGATAGTTACTGTTGCGCTATGACTGATGTAAGTAGGTAGGTACCAGCTAGCAATTGCCATCGTTTTTCTGACCGCGATTTCTTCTGGACAACATATTTTTACGTTGCAAGCGCTCAAAGCGATTTATGAATAATTTTTTTACATAGGGTGCCTTATGTTGTGGAATAAAACTCCCTTTTCACCGGAGACACATGTGCAAACGTTAGCAGAAACTATATTGGGTACTGTTGGTGTGATAAATATTGGTTAATTCAAACGTATTGTGTCAAATTCATATTCAATTTTTTTTTCAAATTTAAAATTATTTCTTTTGTTAACGTTGGTAGTTAGGTTCGCTATGTTACACCGCTAGGCGTACAACATTATTTTATTTTTATTATGTGTTGTTTTCAGGTGTCAATCAAGAATTCTGTGATGAACATATTTAGGTTTAGTATATAAATAAAGAGGTTAACATACATATATTTACCTATATAATACATCACATTTTTATGAACAGTTATACTTTTGACAGACGAATCTCTGGCTCTCTGCTACTCCGTGAGAGACTCCTATCTACGTGATTATTATTGATATTATAAATGTCAATTTTCAATTATTTTTTTCTAAAGATTGTAATACGGATAATGGATCATCGGAGCGGATATCCTGTTTACAGTTGCGATCGTCATCTATCGATAATCTGATATTTGTGATTGTCAAGGCATCTAGTGGGCTACGTTCACCACGTCGTGTAATCTTGATTTATTCACTTCATACCTCAAACCGTTAGAAATTAAACCTCTCTCTCCTCCTTGGTGCGAGGTCGTGAGGTTTTGCCCGACCCACTCCCTTAAAGTTATGTCACGTGACATTTAAAAAAATGCATATCCCTATACCTTTAAACGAGCAATTCTTGTATATATATATATAATCTGAATCTCGGAAACGGCTCCAACGATTTTCATGAAATTTGCTAGGGGGGAGATTTCGGGGGCGAAAAATCGATCTGGCTAGGTTTCATTTAAAAAAAAAGTAGTTATATCCGTGTTTTTAGGCAATGAAAATCTCCTAATTTCCAACAATAAAGCGTTGCTAAGCAACAAACTTTAAGCCTGGTTTGACGTTATCGTAGACGTATTATATATAAAATCAATTGCTGACATACATGACAAAATGCCTAAAAGAAGAAAAAAATAAACGCTTATACACAATCTAAATCCACGCAGCCGCGACTTGTTTCAAGAATATCTTGAAGAAAATAGTGATCGACAAGCAAGACTCATTTCAAGAAAACCATGAAAATAATCAGCTTTCCGCTCGTCCCACACGTAGTGCTAAAGTAAGAGTCTTGCAAAACATTATTCGAGCAGAAAGATCTTGTGATTTAGATGTTTACGAGAGGTTGCCTATGGCCGCTGAAGACGAACAGCGGGAACGACGACTACAAGATATGCGGCAGCGTGCGGCACAACGTGTAGCTCTTGAAAATTACGAACATCGAGAGCAACGTCTGTATGATTTCCGGCAGCGTGCCGCACAACGTGTAGCTTCTGAAAATTACGAACAGCGGGAACGATGTCTACAAGATTTGCGGCAGCGTGCGGCACAACGTGTAGATACTGAAAATTACGAACAACAGAAGAGATTTCTACAAGATTTGCGGGCAGCAAGCAGCACAACGTGTAGCTACTGAAAATAACGAACAACGAGAGCGACGGCTGTAAGATTTCCGGCAACATGCAGCACAACGTGTAACTACTGAACATTACGAACAACGGGAACGACGTCTACAAGATTTGCGGCAGCGAGCAGCACAACGTGTAGCTACTGAACATTACGAACAACAGGAACGACGTCTACCAGATTTGCGGTAGCGAGCAGCACAACGTGTAGCTACTGAACATTACGAACAACGGGGTCGACGTCTACAAGATTTGCGGCAGCGAGCAGCACAACGTGTAGCTACTGAACATTACGAACAACGGGAACGACTTCTACAAGATTTGCGGCAGCGAGCAGCACAACGTGTAGCTACTGAACATTACGAACAACGGGAACGACTTCTACCAGATTTGCGGTAGCGAGCAGCACAACGTGTAGCTACTGAACATTACGAACAACAGGAACGACGTCTACCAGATTTGCGGTAGCGAGCAGCACAACGTGTAGCTACTGAATATTACGAACAACAGAAGAGATTTCTACAAGATTTGCAGCAGCGAGTAGCACAACGTGTAGCTACTGAACATTACGAACAACGGGAACGACGTCTACAAGATTTGCGGCAGCGAGCAGCACAACGTGTAGCTACTGAACATTACGAACAACGGGAACGACGTCTACAAGATTTGCGGCAGCGAGCAGCACAACGTGTAGCTACTGAACATTACGAACAACGGGAACGACGTCTACAAGATTTGCGGCAGCGAGCAGCACAACGTGTAGCTACTGAACATTACGAACAACGGGGTCAACGTCTACAAGATTTGCGGCAGCGAGCAGCACAACGTGTAGCTACTGAACATTACGAACAACGGGAACGACGTCTACAAGATTTGCGGTAGCGAGCAGCACAACGTGTAGCTACTGAACATTACGAACAACGGGGTCGACGTCTACAAGATTTGCGGCAGCGAGCAGCACAACGTGTAGCTACTGAACATTACAAACAACGGGAACGACGTCTACAAGATTTGCGGCAGCGAGCAGCACAACGTGTAGCTACTGAACATTACGAACAACAGGAGCGATGTCTACAAGATTTGTGGCAGCGTGCGACACAACGTGTAGCTATTGAAAATTACGAACAACAGGAGCGATGTCTACAAGATTTGCGGCAGCGTACGGCACAACGTGTAGCTACTGAAAATGACGAACAACAGGAGCGATGTCTACAAGATTTGCGGCAGCATACGGCTCAACGTATGTTGCGTTGATAAAGGTCCCAAAGTCCCAATCATATTTTTTTCACATATATCTACCATGTTCAGATGGTATTCCGTTACAGTTTTACAAACCATATCTGTAATCCGTTTCTGAGGTTTAGCGAGCACATACGCACAGACAAACAGACAAAAATTCTAACAATCAGTGTTTTGGGTTCTGTTTGCGTTGATAAAGGTCCCAATCATATTTTTTTCTTATACATCTTCCATGCACAGACAGGGATCCGTTACATTTTATGATATGTTTAGATAGATGATTCTTTAACTTGGCATACCTATATTTACCGAGCTAAGCTCGGTCATCCAGGTACTTTATGTTAATATGTGCTTGATTGCTTCGGATTTATAAAAAAAAAACAATAAGTATATTTTTTATTAGCCACATTTAAGTGTAGAATTATGTTTAATAATTTTAGCCCAGCTTTCTCGCAATCTTAGGTACAATGTTTCATGCGGAAAAATTACGTAATATTTACCGAGATCGGTCCCTCCCCTATGCGTGATTGAGTGAGGTTCGGATTGACCCCCTACTAAAGATATGACTTTTTAATTATTTGTCCGAATATCCCACACTAAACAGACTGGTCCTTAACTAGACATCTGTATTATGAAGTAGCGACTCATAAGTAGTCGTATGAATCAAATATAATTTTTTTTTACGCCCAAATAATGTAAAAAAACACATTTTTATTGTCCTTTAAACCCTTGTGGGTAGGCATGAGGACAATAAGAGATTTCGCAGAAAGTTTTAATTAAGTAGTAGGCACTTCGCTAAGAGGCTCTGTTACAAACTACTTGTCGTGGTGCCTTACATTCGACCTAGCTTGGACTTTCCTAATACTCATGAATCTCATGATTAGTTCTTGGACCGGTCTCCGCGGACTATTTGCATGCATTAGTATGATTTAGAGTAGTCTCAACTGCTGTTAAAGCTAATGTTGGAAAGCTACCTGAATTATTTTGATTATAACGTCTGTTCTGAGGTGTGTTTTGATCAGGTTCTCAGAAATGGAGTGATTTTTTTTAATAGCCAGCTCTTGCCATCTGTCATTTTGAAGGCAATAAAGCCGTCTCAACTGTTATTTATGGTAATACATTAATGCTAGATATTTTATTGTACACCTGCTCAAAAAACATGACTCACTTAAATTATCGAATCAAATATCGAAACAAATACAGTTGTCCGGTTTGGTAGTCACAGGTTCATATCCCACTGATATGTAGCAGATTGTAATTTTATCACATAATATGCTTTACGGTGAAGGAAGATATCGTGTGGAAAGTTCCTTCATAAGAGTAAAACTCGCCATCTGTCACGTTGACACCCACATCTATACATTGTCGGTGAAAAGAGGGTGATTTCATGCCACGTCGAAGAACCTATTGAGAACGCGTGAAGATGTAACCATATAAATAAATTGAAGTTCCATTCGTAGCAATAATTTATGAGTACTTAAGTCGAATGAGTCTGTTTAACCAGCTTTCAGTGCTCAATATATTATTATTGCTAATTGGAACAACCAGTGCACTTAAAACAATCTGATTGTGAAGACGTGGAACGTCCATAAAACTCAATAAGAATTTCATCACCGCTCCATATACTTTCCAAGGCCATTTATTTCCATTAATACAAACTGAACACCGTCCAGTCAATTGTCAAAAATGTTTACTGTGTTATCTAAGGAAATATCTCGTTGATTTTAGTGCCAATTTGTGGTACTACAGCGGTACAAGCGATCCATTCTGCTAATTAAACATAACGAATCCCAACGCAATGTTATATTATTATGACAGCGACGATATAAAAGTTGGAACATAAAAATAAATTTCAGTTAAGATTGTGCTTTATCTCGATGCATTAAGACTGCATTCCTCATACAAACAGTTTCTGGTAGTGATAAACGTTATCTTATATCATGAGTTGGCAAGCGGGTGAATGACTCAAGCCAGTGTCCAAGAGTTATTAGGCCGAGCTAGCACGCGGTTATCAACATTAAAACTATATTATGATAACATAGTTTTAATGGCTAATGATTTATGTCGCTTTAAAATTAATCCCCTACAAGAATACGGATGCCGTGCGGTAGCATTATAAATAAACTCATTAATTCGAATCAAGGTAAACCTTCATTCATGTTTTACGAGTTATGAGTAGTCGCTAGCGATTTAACAGTACCTCACATAAAATAAAATATAAAATATATATAATTCTGTAAATCGCTTCGAGCGATAGGTACTTGGTCGGCGAAAAAGGTCGAGAAAGAACTGGCGCTCTTCTCTCTATGTCTACATATCTTACGTTGCGAAACGACGATGATTTAATTCGAATAAATACGTTTAAAGTACCTGTTTTATCCAAAACATTTAACATTTTTTAATAAATATATGAAAAAACAGGCACTGTCATGGGGAACAATATGGGGAACAACCAAGTCTATTTTTTTATGGGAAGTCCATCAAGTGTAAGCAATACAAGATACCTTCCTTGTACATGTGTAAATCCATTTATTAACTTGGCTAGGTATCTAATTCTAGACGTAATTGTTTCAGACGTATTTCCTTCACACTCTGCAAGCGAAAGAAATACATTTTGACCTACGATATTTGACAACGAAACAACTTTTCCTATTTACAATAATATTTACGATAACTTTGATCGATATGCATTTACCAATCGCATTAAACCTGATGTATATTCAGAAACAAGTATTTCATTTGACATTCATCGTAAATCGTTGTTAAAGGACTGACATTATTTGTTGTATTGCCAAGTAATATTTTTGTTTTAAAATATATATATAAAATATATTCATGACATGGATACTAGTCCTTTAGATTTATCAATACCCGAAGTTGTCATAAATTGCGGGGTGTTCGTTTTCCTGTCAACTTTTTAATGTGCTTTGATTGTTTTGTTCAATGAGTTGGTAAGTAAATGTAAAAAAATTTATATATAAAGCTATTTAATAAAACTGTAATGACAAAAAATGTGACTCTGAATAGGATAATATAGACCTATAGCTTCTTACCTTGCACCCACAATAACTTGTTCCCTCGCCACATCAAACAGCAGCTGTGAAAATGATCTGGTGGTGTTATCTTCAAAGATGTCGCTATCGACCGCCAACAAGTCTGCGAAAGAATAGCCTTGCTTTATATACATTTCAAGGATTTATTTCATTGGTATGATTAGATATTGGCAAAATAAGATTTTTGGCAGAGCCTAGGAACAAAACAAAGAAAATTAAGATGATATAAATACAACAATAGAATCATAAATATGTCAACCGTACAGATTACTAACTAATTAACCTAAGATATAAAAGATATACAGAACACCCCTATGCATGGTTGTCGAGGCGCCCCAAGAGCTTTTTTTTCCTGATGCTGCCAATACAGCTACCCTCTCGGACCAGGTTAGGGATACCTGGATAATTTAAAGTACAGAAATTGTAGCCGCTTATCATCAAAGAGAATGCTTGTACAAAAAGGTCTAGTGGAGTAGGAAGTTACGAAGTTAGCTTCTAATAAGTTTTAGCTTTATTCTGAATACCGTATAATTTTTTTCTTTATATATAGAATGTACAGACACGTGTTTATTATATGTAAGTACGTTGCGGTCAACAATGGCATCGTAAGTATAGCGATAGCGGTAAGATTATTAGTGTTGCTACTGCCTGTTATGTTATCTCGACTGGGCGGTCTGCGGTCGCTACTTAGCTTCGGATGTTGATGATCTTGTTATATAAAGAACTAGCTTAGCCACGCGCCTTCGCCCGCCATTTAATCCTACTAATATCATAAATGTGAAAGATTTTGAGGATGACATGGCACCGAGATAGATTATTAGATGGTTGGAGCGTGGTCTTCCTCTATCTCTTTTTCCAGGCCTTTTCGCACAACTGTTTCGTCGAACATTCTTCTCTTATTCTTTTTAAACTTCCAAACCAACGTAACAAGTCATTTTTCACAATTAGAGTTGTCAAATATCTATACTAAACCAGCAATAAAACCAACGCAGTATGTAATGTGTTAATATTAAACACAACACAGTTAGAATATACACATCTGACTGACTCTTAACATTAAGCTTTTGAAGCTTTGTAACGAAAGCCGCGGCTCTAAAATTAAGAGTTGTCACTTTTAGTATGAAATACGGCCGTTACCTTCGAAAGTTATTTGACAACGAAGCGTGCTGCTATTGTTATTTATGAAAATTTAAATTCCGTATATATATATACTCTTACTTAATATACTAGCAACAGCCTAAGGTTGGTAGATTTTTAACACGCTTTTATTAGCTTGGGTTGTATCTATGTATCTAACTATGTATGTATGTATGTATGTAACGGAATCTTTGAGCATAATTTTCACCAGTTTCCAGAAGTCTGATTAATTTGAAACTTTGCATACGTATCAAGGACCGATGGCAATGCAATAATTAACAAAAAATGAAAAATAAATAATAGTTTAAAAAAACTAAAAAAACACGCTTTTATTGCTAACCGAACTAAAAAATAGAAAATAATTTTAATTTCGAAGAGTTTATATTACAGTAGTAGAACATCGAACAATCAATCAGAATTGATCACCTCAAAATAAAATTATAATAGAGTTTAAGTTATTAACAAAAGAATTTTGACTTTCTATTATAGTTTATACTTTCTATTATTTTGACTTTCTTTATATTATAGAATTTTGACCCACGCTTTTTACTCTGAATTTAATTCTTTTGTTAATAACTTAAACTCTATTATAATTTTATTTTGAGGTGATAATTTGAAACAAACCTATCCTATTAACATATCCTCAAGCCTTCCCACAAGGGTCCCCGAAGGCAGAGGTGCATAGGTAATACCCACACACCCACTTTCCGCCAGAGATATATTTTAGGTGTCAACGTGACAGATGGCGAGTACATCGCCGTTACTCAAGCACGACTATACATACGCCTTTGAATTACTTCTCAAACGTATGTAGTTTTCCTCTCGGTGTTCTCCTTCAACGTAAAGCTCGTGGTGTGACTAATCACTGTACTTGGCCACGGTTTTTCTTTTCTAATCTTTAATTAGGTATGTTAAATTTGGTCTTCCTCTCTTTCCCTCTCAATCTTTCTTTCTGAGATATTTTTATAAAGCTGTATATAAGGTAGTCTCGTATAATATACCAATTACCTAATAAAAGATTATTAAATTTTAATTACTAATTGAGGATAATTATTTTTAATTACATAATTTACATTGTAAGTATACACGTAAGTAACGAAAACAAAGTAATTTCCTTTAATACCGACGTCACGGTGAGAACCCTCTCTTAAATGCGTATTAAAGGTATGAAGGACGAAGGCGAAAGCATGTGCGGATATTTGTTCCTCTATCACGCAATAACTACTGAACGGAATAGCATGATATGTGGCATAGAGATTATTAGTTGGATTATTATATACAATACGTATAATTCGAAAAATCTAATTTTACGCGGGTTAAACCGCGGGACATAGTTAGTACTTAATAGGTCGTCGAACACAACGCTTTAAAAGTCTTACGACGTTATTTGATTCAGTCGAGATTGATATATTACTATCCTAAGCAGGAAAGAAACAATAAAGATTCCAAATCCCTAATACAATGGCCTTTTTAATTTACAGTTCCTGTTCGACAAGCCATTGTTACGATCCATAAATATTACAGACTTACCTTTTTTGTTTATTATCCTAAAGTCATCCTCGGCAAGGCTTCCTTTACTCAAAGAGCTGAGCAGCACCACAGCGGCGACATAGTACATATTGTACCACATTTTGAAGAGCGTTTATTGGATCTGCAACAAATAGGTGATTTATATTATACTTGACGGGCCTCGCGGTTTCACCTATATTAAATTGTTTATTACTAATCCCTACTAATATTATAAATGCGAAAGAAACTCAGTCTGTCTGTCCGTATTTTTAGTTCTTGTTGTTCATATCATTCGTCTAAAGAAGACTACTTTCGAATTTAGTTGGATGTTCTTACGTCATTATTATTTGTTGTACATTTGGATATAAGATAGGTAACCTACCTAATAACGATAAATCCTTTTGTAATTATGTATTTGCAAAATTAATTAGCCTAAAAAATTTTTCATTTAAATTTTTTATGTCACTTTTCTACGCGGACGAAGTCGCGGGCACAGCTAGTTACATATAACTGAAGTTAGCTCCCCTGAGAAATATTACGATGTAGCTTCAATAAGCAGGCTTTGTCGTCCGATGCAAGAATTTTCCAAATTGCTCTAGTACTTCAAGAGATTAATTTCCACAAACAAACACATTTACAAACTTTATTTCTTTATAATATTAGTGTTTGTCTATAGACCAATAATTTAATAAAACAACTTTTAATTATTTCTGCACATTGACACAATTACTCAAACGGAACTAGTAGGAAATAGGAATCTAATTATTTAATTGGTGCTGTAAACGAGACGTTAGTTAGCCCCAACGAGTATAGCTGAGGCCTGCTATTTTTAACCGCACATTACCGAGCTCGGCCTGTCAATCAATGTCTATGCAGCTTTCAATGTCCTATCTGGTGGCTCTCGGGCTTAATGTTTCTTTTAAAAACTTGGATCCAATCATTAGTCAATTACCATTATCAACCTTTTATATGTAGTCGCACAAACTCAGTGTATCGTTTTATTATAATTACTTAGGTGGCAAAGAGTGTGTGATTGAGAGAGTGGGGTGTTTGAAAATCGATTCCAATCCTAGTTTATATAAAGTTTTATATATAATATGTATATAAAAAATGTATTTAACTGTATACTGCCACGATTCCCTGGCGCATTGGATGAGAATGATAGTTAAAAATCTTTTAGTGGTAGGAAAAATCAAAGTTGAGCTCAATCGGTGCAGACAGAACTTTTCGAGTTTTTAAAATAAAAACGTACCCGATTTATTTTCAGAGGCCTAGTGGTCGCTTGTTAGCCTGGGTCGAACCCCGATAGTATACCATAAACTTTTTCAACGTCAGTACAGTTATTAACCAGGACCACGAGTTTTACAGTGAATGCAAACATCGAGACGAAGCCTGCATACGTTTCAGAAGAAATTCAGACATTATTTTGCATGTGCTTGAAGATCGGCGATGGACTCGCCATTTGCCACGTGCCTGCGTGAGGTATCTTTCTAAAAACAACCGGCGTAAAGAAGGTGTCGTTATACCTACGTCAGTCTTATCGTTCGAGAGCCCTAGTGAAAGACCATTAAGATAATATGTAAAATAGGAGAATAATGAGTATGTTAGTAGAGAATTGCAGTTGTTTAAATTCAGTCGAGATGTATTTCTTCGAAAAATGTGCGGCGAAACAAATGACCGCAAAAGAAAAGCTATGTACATAAAATAAATACCTGGGACAATTCCACACAAATTGACTTAGTCCCAAATTAAGCAAAGCTTGTGTTATGGTAAATAGACAACTATATATTTACTTAAATATAGATAGATATATACATAAACACATATGATATCCAAGACTAAGGTACAAATATACGTGTTCATCACACAAATATCTGCCCTCAGCGGGAATCGAACCCCTGACCTCGAGTTCCGCAGTCAGGAGCTCTAACCACTAGCCAGACGGTCGTCGAAAATATTTCTGTACAATTTGTTGTAACACGGCCTTTCACAAGAGCGAGTAATAACTATGTTAATAACTGCATCCAACAACCGTATGATTACTTACTCAGAATTAGCTTTCCAGTTTTTCATCGTTACTTGGTTTTCTACAGAACATTCAAAGACATTCATAATGATTACTTTGAATTTCTAATCGAGTATCAAGTAGTCTTATTACTCTGAACAGGTATGTTTTTGCTAGCGAGATGTCAAAGAGGTTTAAGTACGCGCTTGCAAAATTAATCGGAAGTTGAGTACCTTATTATCACATCACGAGCTTTTCCGTGAAGATTTTCTGTTCGGGAGACAAACTGGACGTTTCTGAATAAATTCAAACACATATATCCTCACGCCTTCCCACAAGGGTCCCCGAAGGGGTAGGGTAGGGGTAGGTAGAGGTCTATAGGTAATACCCAAACACCCACTTTCCGCCAGAGGTATATTAGGTATGACAGATGGCGAGTCCATCGCCGTTACTCAAGCACGACTATACATACGCCTCTGAATTTCTTCTCAGACGTATGCAGGTTTCCTCTAGAGGTTTTCCTTAACCGTAAAGCTCGTGGTGTGACTAATCACTGTACTAAAGTTCAGAAAAATTCATTGTTACAGTCGGGATTCGAACTTGCGATCTTTGCGTCGCAGGCAACTGTTCCAACCACTCGGCCACCACGGCTCTTCATTAAATCATCTAAATTCAAACATGTAAGGCGATATGCACACCATCTATCACGTTCACCCTAAAGTATACATACATACATTGATATCCCCACACCGACTCCATCATGGGGTAGGTAGATTACAGAACGCCAGTTCTCTCTACATTTGCAGACCTCATTTGCTTCATCCACATTCATCGGTCTCTTCATACATGCTCGATGGTTTCGTGTTGTCTTGACAATACCAAATTGAGACCAAATTGTTCGATCGATCAACCGATTTCTTCTACGTAGTTAGAACATTATCTTCCTCTAAATATTCTTATGAAAGGACTATGTTGCACCTCTGCTTCGTTTAGATTTTAGTTCTATTAACTACCGCCCGTAGCGTACAGATGCCATAGTGTTGGATTTCTTTTAATATACACAGCAGTCTTCTTCCTATTGTAGGCAATTCAATCAATTTGTGAAGCATTGATAATATTATATATATATATATATACTCACGCCTTCCCACAAGGGTCCCCGAAGGGGTAGGCAGAGGTGTATAGGTAATACCCACACACCCACTTTCCGCCAGAGGTATATTAGGTGCCAACGTGACAGATGGCGAGTCCATCGCCGTTACTCAAGCACGACTATACATACGCCTTTGAATTTCTTCTCAGACGTATGCAGGTTTCTCTCGATGTTTTCCTTCACCGTTCAGCTCGTGGTGTGACTAATCACTGTACTTAAGTTCAGAAAAACTCATTGGTACAGTCGGGATTCGAACTTGCGACCTTCGCGTCGCAGGCAACTGCTCGAACCACTCGGCCACCACGGCTCTGATAATATTATGTATTATATTATTATGTACATGCAATAATACTTAATTCCAACCAAATACGTATGTAATGAAGAACTGAATTCGAACGCGGTTTCTGACACAGATAAGAATTCACTATCATACATACGTACTACGTATTAAAAATAATTACTACTTATAATCTCAAGTAGGTTCAATGATTTCAACCTACATATCGAGTTTGCTTTAAATAGAATGAAAACACTTCCTATACATTATTGATGTATCCATATAATAATATATGGATGTATCAATAATACAGGCAAATCCTTGCTTATAAGGAAACTGAATAACAATTTATTTAAACAAAAACTATCCTTAATATATACATAAATAATCCATATGTTATGGATGTTTTAAAATCAATCAAAATCAAAATATTTTTATTTCACATAGGCCCAGGTGGGCACTTATAAAACGTCGAAAAAGAAACACGGTTCGGGTTGGTCGCTTCCATGGAGAAGAACCGGCAAAAACTCCACGGTTACTTGGTTTTTCATACCTAACATAACGTAGTTTAAGCAATACTTAACGCCAGCTATTCGCGAATACTTACGCTATGGAATGAGATTTTCCCCAGGGAACACAGCATAGAGTTCTTAATGTGTAAAAAGATTCCTACAGGTTCGATAATGTGCTAGAAATACCCCTAGTGTTTCAAGCCTCCATAGACGAGCACACAATTTCTTTGAACGTCTTTGAATTTCTTCTCAACCTCATTCAGGTGTAAGTAAACAAACAATAGTAAGAACCACATTCATTCGCACTTATCTCACTATACTCCAGACATGCCGACAGTCAGTCTGAGTTGGAATCGATATTTTCCTTCACCCTAAAGCTCGTAAATCTGAATTTAAACTTACAATCATTACGTTGCAGGTGACTATTGGAACCACTCGGCCATCAAGGCTCTTATCGTTCCGTGATTTATTATCACATTGTCAATTCTCACGTATTTTTACCCACCAAAAAATCTCTTAAGATTTTATCGTATAATTTATTTTCAGGAAACTCGAGCACAGTAGTCTCAATCGAATCGTGGTTATTACGTAACGTTCTTAAATATTTACAGTTGCTGATAAAGATCGATATTTCTCTTATCACTATGTCGTATCTGATAGGAAAGCTGGTGAAATGACGCTAATTCACTGAGATACGAACCTGCAGTATGGATTTTACAGCTACATTTACCGGTCTTCAGTATTTTAATTAACGTTAATAATCGCTTGAAGTATATTCTACCTATATCTTCATGCCTACCCAGAACGTCTGCCCGAAGCGATAGCCAAAGTTAATCCCACCACTTACTTTTCGCCGGGGACTTAGGTGCCAACGTGACAGATGCCGAGTCCATCACCGCCTTTCAAGCACAATATATATATATATATACAAACGTCTCTGAATTTCTTGTGTTGAAGTGTACACAGGTTTTTCTCTCAATATTTTCCTTCGCCGTAGTCAGCCGTATATCCAAAGAACATTGGTACAGTTAAGGGTTCCAACTTGCAATCTTTGTTGCAGGCAAATTCTAAGTCCACTCGGCAACCACGGCTATATTTAATGCGTCCATTACGTAGATACGATAAAACTTCAAAGCTAATACAAAGTAAGGTGTCGTTATTTACTTTCAACATAAGTGTTTACACATAACTGTTATTATTTACACATTACTCGCCTCATTTCGTTAATAGCTATCAAGGTGTAAATACACCTAATTTTAAACGTTTACGATTCTTACGATAAGAGCGTGCAAGTACTAAACAGATTGACCTATATCGATACACAAGTGTTTACATATAGACTAGTGAGCATAGGCTTGATAACAGATAAGTAACTGTCGGTTATCTACATAAGTACGTACGTAGGTATGTACTGGATATCAAATGATTGTTTTTTTTTTTATATTAATACGCACCTACCAAACTGAGACTGGGCTCGTATGAGTAATGCCGCAAAGTACGTTAAGTTCTTATATCATCACGCCTTACCGCAAGGGTCCCCGTAGGGGTTGGCAGAAGTGTCGGTCGCACAAACCAACTTTTCGCTGGAGATATATTTTAGTAGCCAAAGTGACAGATGGCGAGTCCATCGCCGTTACAAAAGCACGACTATAAATACGCCTTTGAATTTTCTTCTCAAACATATGCAGGTTTCCTCCCGATGTTTTCCTTCGCCGTAAAGCTCGTGGTGTGACTAATCACTGTACTTAAGTTCAGAAAAACTCATTAGTATCTTCTGCTAGAACGACTATCAGAAGTTATTTCTTCTTCTTCTTCTTCAACACGGCTTATATAAGGCTTAAATAAAATATGTAAGTACTCGTTATCGTTATAATCGTATATCGTTATAAACTAGATGTAACCCGCTAGCAAACGAATTTTGCAATATATAGTTGGAGCTAGTCTCTAAAAGATTTAGCGGTTAATTTCTATTGTAAAAATATTCGCACATAAGATGTGTCTACATTCGTAATTATATTAATAGTATGTATACATATAATTTCCATTATTAATAGTATTCATATTAAATGTCATTATTACCCGCACTTAATTGTAAAATTCCTTCTAAATATTGTTAATTGTATGAATAAACTATATGTAAGTACATGCTGTAACTCACTCTGAGACTTTTAAGGGGTAGTTACGAATGGTCATAAATCTTTCAAATTAACTTACAAAAGCACTTTAGATTTTTCATTAAGGAAACGTTTTCGAAGAACAATTTGAAATTGGTTAACTCCTTGTATTTAGCGTCCAGGCTTTGGTGACCGCTTGCCAACGGGTGAGTGTAAAATATAGTCTGAAGAAAGTACTAATGTATATACAAAAAAATACTAATCCAACTTAACTATTGTGCGTGTTAGTGTAACCAAAAAGGCAAGTACGAAATCGGTAGTAAAAAATATTCTTACTCACATAAATCGGACAATATTTATTTTTCTTTTAGTATGTAAAGTGAACGTACGTTTTCACCGTTACCACGCACTTTTCACGCCTCCTATTAGCGTGGAAGCCTTAATTTCACACTTATCATCATGTGCATATCCGTCAACTATTTTTCATCCGCGTTCTATTATACAATTATATGAGTGTCAATTTTCGTTTAATTACCAATTACCTTATCGCTATAAGGGGACTTACAATGATACTATACAGCCGTGGTTCTATTAGTTGCTTGCGACACAAAGATCGCAAGTTCGAATCCTGACTGAACCAATGAGTTTTTCTGAACTTAAGTAAATCAAATCAAAATATTTATTCAACGTAAGGTACACAGGGAACGTCACATATTTAATGTTACAAATCTTGTTTTATGTATGCTCTGTCTGTATGGTAAGCAACGGCCTATTGTCGGGCCTACGTTGTTCCCCCATACTTGGGTACTATTGCTGTAACGAAAAAATATTGTTATTGTATATGCCTAATGCTTTGAAAAGAGTAACCATGGAGTTTCTTGCCGGTTCTTCTCCATGGAAGCGACCAACCCGAACCGTGCTTCTTTTTCGACGTTTTATAAGTGCCCATCTGGGTCTATGTGAAATAAAAATATTTTGATTTTGATTTTGAATATAAACTAAAGCTACCACCGTTTCCAAGAAAAAATACCTGCCAGTAGGTACAGTGATTAGTTACACGAGCTTTACGGTGAAAGAAAACATCGAGAGGAAACCGAGGAAACCCGCATACGTTTGAGAAGCACTTCAAAGGCGTATTAAAGTCGTGGTTCAGTAACATCGATTGACACGCGATCTGTCACGTTGGCACCTAAAATATATCTCTGGCGGAAAGTGGGTGTGTGGATAATACCTACACACCTCTGCTGACCCCTTCGGGGACTCTTGAGGGAAGGCGTGAGGATATTTTATTTTATTATATTTACAATGATATGTAAACATTGTTCAAGTAAGTATTGTAGATATATAGCATCTAGAACTCTGTCCTATTCGCATTATTGAACTCTGATGGAAATCATGTAGCGGTGTCAGGAATCTCGCAGTTAACTACTTCAAATCCGTTTTTTTTTTTTATTCTTGCTTGCTTTAAACCCAAGTTGTACTAAATAGTACAATCGTAGAAAGGTACATAGATAAGGAATCCTCCGCTATTTGGTACTGAAGTGTTATATGCTGTGCAATTATAGATTAACACGCCAATTGTAAGTACAGTATAGATAAAGGTTCCTACGTGCTCGCTGGCATGTTGTCCACGACGAATGAGTAAACATATCGCTAAAACAAACCATTATAAAACACACTGCGGAACAATGCCTACTCTCACACTGGGTGTAGGTACTACAAACAAAGCTACTGTTTCTCGGAATACTTAGGTACAGCAAGCAGTCAATCGCTGAACCCAGATATACTTACTGGATAATTATTCATGGCCACACACACATAGCCTTTAGTTCGAATTAAGAAATATAATTTCTTCTTTTAACGAATCATTGTTTCGCCATTTGGTTCCGTCATAATAAACAACTCGTTTAGGCGTACTCCTAAATGATCGAAATCAAATGTATTTTAAACAATACCCGACACAAAGTAATAGAAATGTTTACCAATTGGTAGCACAATGTCCAATGTCACGCAAGACGTCAAACCATTTGCTGGCGTGTGGCATAAAAACTAAAACAATATAAATCAAGTATTCCCTTGACAAATGGTTCCAATGAACTCTGAACTCCCTATTATAGCCCAACCTATAAAGTTTAACCTATTTGACTAACTTTTTTTTATATCCCGGAGTAAATGTTACTACCTACATAAATGTGTGTTTTATTGAGCTCTCTGGTCGCGATTTATTTTGGTATAGCTTTTTTTTTCAAACGTCACTGCCATGATTTTTTTTATATGGCACTTACAAAATTAACTTATCTTTCAAGGCAAACTGAATACTTGTTAGGAATTAAGAAAACGCTCACGATTTCGCGTTATTTAAGACAGAGATTGTCAAAAGCAAGATTATAACAATGCAATGGAAGTATTTGAAATAAAAACTACTTACTACGTTGACTATAGCCTGGCTTGCTATATAAATAACCCAGGCTGCTAGCACTATACATTGATTCGTTCCAACTCACTTAGACGCTCGTTAAATATTACTATTACCTATTGCGTTTAAAACTATAAGCACTTAGACGAGATTTTCCGTATTGGAAATGTTAACGATTTTCCGTGTTATTTTACACTATAAAATTACCAACGCAATTCATACTTTGTGAATCAATTATTAAGGTAGCTTATTTTTAGTTGCGTTTAGTTTAATTCTTCGCATGATTATTTCTCCTCTTACTAAATTTTTTGACGGATAAAGTATTATAATATAGGTGATACACGCGACTCTAGCGTATATATAGTATATTATATATGATGATATACCGCTCGCGACAAGTTTTGCTTGTCATTATACCCACCACGTGATCTCCGGTAGACATAAACGAGCTAAAGCTTATGAGAGGCACAACGAATGTCCCGTTTAAATTTAGCGTTATCCAATTGGAACGACAAACTTGTAGAACAAAGTGATCTGTGTCTCAATTAGTATACAGTGTTTTTTGAGGAAGTAAGTTATCCAGACAGAGTCCACTACTGAGCAACGATGGGTATAAGGTCTACCAGGGTAGGCAGAGCCAACGGTATGACAGTATACTATCTCTTTTGCATCGGCATGTTGGAATCCTTTAGACAATAACGTTCACACGAAATCACTAATGTAAGAACCTAATTAAAGCAGTTGTTTTTAATTAAGTCACTTAATGGAAAAATGATTTTACGACTTTTATTGGTCCTATTAATATTAATGTTTTTTGAGTGCGTTGATTGAGAGAAAGTTAATTATAAAAATGAAGTGATTGAACACTGATTTCGACATATATATACATATGTATTAAATAAAGCAGAAATATTTTGACAACGTGTTATGATAAATCAAGGACCGTACCGTAATCCCAGATTATGTGATTACGTCACGGAGATAACTAAATATATATAAGTAGATATGCTTTTATCAAAGTTTAGGGAGACATATTGGCGCCTTCATAAAAGGCAATATATATTATATATTTCAACAATTTAAATTATTTATTATCTATAATGTATTTATATGAAAGATATAAATTTATTACTAAAACTTGAGTCCTCATCTTCAGGGAATAGATTGAATAAAACCAGCTTTTCACAGGGGATAATATAGGCAGAGGTGTAATAAAACAAAAAAACTCGACAGGTGGCGAGTTAACACAGACAGTTCTCCAGCACTATACATACGTATTTGAATTTCATCTCGAATGTATAAGTACAGATTTTCTGCCGATGTTTCCTTCACCGTAAAGCTTGTGGTGTAACTAATCACTCTACATAAGTTCAGAAAAAATCATTGGTACAGTCGAGATTGGAACTTCAATCTTTGTGTTGCAGGCGACTATCGGCTACGACTACGAACCACTCAGGATCTCATGGCTATAAACTTGAATTTAAGTTGACAATTAACGCTGGTGTAATAATTAAATATTAATTAAATGTTGTCACCTGTTTTACTTGCGCGAATGCCTTGTAACCTATAATACCCGGCATAAACTTGCAACACGTTTAATAAATGCTATTTCATAAATTGTGTGGGTTTACTCACAAGCCTAAGTAAACCTACCTACCTACTCCCAGCGCGTAATCTGCAAACGAGAAATGTACCCACCTTACCACTATTGCATTACGCAAAATTTGCATTTCGCGCCTATACATTTAACTTCTTACTACTCTATACCTACTTATTATACTACCAAATATTGCACTTATAAAAGAGGCGGAGTTGGATAGGACCAACGAAAACATTATTAATTTCTACAATATGACTCCACTTTATATTTTAAAATTTTTACAAAAATCGTATGTACGTACGCAATTTTGCTTACACGACCACGAGGCGGAATGGCTCCACCGTATATACATATATCAAAGCAAAAAGAAAAAAACCACACAAGTAGGTCTGAAGCGAAAAAAGTTGCGAAACAAAACATGAAAACGTATTCTTACCATAAATGTTATGTGGGTGAAGTCTCAACGAAATTCACGTCTGACGAGTGAACGAAAGCCATCCTCGTCTTCGATTTCCAGTTTAGATCATTGTTTAATTCATCACTTTTTGTCAGGCGACATGTAACTTGTCCAGATCACTGTTTATTATTATTTTATTTGTTGACACAAAACGAGGCTATTGCCGTTTGCTCTAACATCTGGCTTCACTTGACAGAGATTTCACTTGCTTACAAAACGCAACTTGGTGCATTTACCGTGATCCGTTTGTTTTTGGCGGAAACAAGTAAATATTCAAAGAATAACAAAGTTTGTAACACTGGCAGGTAAACGGTGGGCGAAGAAGCAAGTGTCTGGTTGTGCCCGAGAAAAAAAAAACAAAAGTTTACTACACCACCACACCATCCGCGACGCACACAAGTTTCACAATGAACGAACGCCACACAGGCCACACTTCACACAAGTGTGCGTGCGTATACAATACAACAAAGTACGCGTGCAGCGTTCACTATCAAATCAAGATAAACTTGCCAACATCGCTGTTACAACTTGCTCTGTTTCAAAAATCTAAATACAATTAAGGTTCGCACAAGCATGTAGGCAAAGGCTTAATAATACCCGCATTTGACCGGAGTTACGGCTTTCCTTCAGGCACAACTTTGGGAAACCTGATTATGTGTGTCTTCAATTTCTTCTCATATGTATTTATGTTTCTTGACGACATGTTCCTTCAGCGTTAAATTTGGAATTAACTACTTCTACTAATACTCTCACTTGGGCTCAATATTGAATGCTAAATCGAAAACTACCATTGGTAAATTTAAAACAAATTACAAAGAAGATCACTTAGAATGCGATCCCATTTTATATTGAAACAATAAGATTACAATGTTTAAGTAGATAGAAAATCGTACTCGTAAATCTATATATATAAAAATGAATTGCTGTTCCTTAGTCTCACTAAAACTCGAGAACGGCTGAACGGATTTATCTTATCTTAGTCTTGATATGTTCGTGGAGGTCTAGGGAAGGTTTAAAAGGCGAGAAAAAATCGAATAATTTCGAATAAGTTTAATAAATCTTAAGTTTTGTCACAAATTAAGTTTCTGAACACACCATAATATTTGACATCAGATTTGACAACCAACTATTATGTCAATCATTCTGTCGCACTTCAGAACACGGAGATTTGTGGCAAAAAATAAATACATAATGTGTCGAAAATAATAATAAAACTTCATGCTTCATTAAAAAAATGCTTTTTTATTCAATACGTTTTGTTTGTTTTGAAATTAATTTATACAAAAGTTTAGGTCTTTAATTAATCGATTGAGGCAGTACGTCTGCCGGGTCAGCTTGTTATTAAATAAAAATTTATAAGTCATAAATCTTAAAGCTATTAAAATCAAGGCTCAATTCAAGCCAACCATTAATATATTTTTAGAATTTACCAACAAATTTAAGGTTCGCTTAAGCTGGTAACATCGTTCCCCGCCAAGACGTCTTGAGCTTGAATCTTGATGTACGCACACCGGTTCAATGCACACATAGAAACAACAGCTATGATTGGTTAAGGAGTTGTCGAGCGATCGCCTCCGCCCGCGCACCAACGTCCTTGCGGCCACGGGCCACCGACCGCTATTCCCCGATGCCTTGCTTATTTCTAACACAACTCACAAGTTACAAAATATTATGCTTAGCCGGTTAAGGTTAAATTTTAGAAAGACTTAACAGCATGCATTGTAGAAACCTTGGTAGTCAATGTAGAATTATTTACTAAGTATACCACGCAACAGCTTAAGATAATGATTGATAGATAGTTTCGAAGAACTTTTATCTCCAACGAAAATCTGGTGCTGCTTACTTCTACACTATTTTAGTCTATCCTTTCATCCTTTCACCCTTTCGGGGAGTTTTAACGGAAGGCGTAGAGATCTCTGGCTCTAATAATCTACATTTTGGTTTAAACTGCTTGTGTGATTTTTTTATTGTTCCTCTTAGAGTGAGTTCCGGAACCTTTTGCTACTAAACCGAACAATGGCAAGGCCTCCAGCCTCTAGCGCTGCTTGTGCTATAATCTTTCCTTTTATAAGAATTGCGCGCAATCTACGTTAATTAATAATAATAATGATTTGATAAGTAAATAATTGTTAATTTAAAAATGACAGATTTACAAGAACCCAGAGGGAGCGTCGGATAAAAAAGGCTTCATTAGCTCCACATACGATTTCAGAAAAATATTAGAGAGGATTACGTCTTATGTTAAAGTATATAAGCTAGTTATTCAATGATATAATATATACTCACGCTTCCCACAAGGGTCCCCGATAGGGTAGGCAGTGTGTATAAGTATAGGTATAATGCCCACACACCCACTTTCCGCCAGATTTTTTTTAGGTGCTAGCGTGACAGATGGTGTCTGTGATACAGACACTTGTGAATTTCCTATTGTCCTAGGTCCTTGTTCTAAAGAGGTACTTGTTGGAAGTTGAAATTCGAAACAAGAGAAATTAAACAACGGTTTTAGTAAATTCCCAAACACATTGTTATTGCATGCTTGCGTAGTGCGAAGTGAAATCAAAACTGCGGTTAGCGGTAAGTTTTTGTAACCGGGTCGTTTCGAACACGTTTACTTATCCTTATCAAGCAAATTCGCATTTACACATCAATGTAGGTATGTAGGCAGGTACCTCAATTTTTTTTACTTGGACAATGGAAGTCTTCTAAGTAAAATATATATAACACTAGCTTTTATGACGGTGTTAACTTTTAGTACCAATAAAACGGACTTACATACAACATAAAGTCATGACGCCAAGTCACACAGATTAGACAGAGAGAAAAATATAAGCATATCCTCACGCCTTCCCACAAGGGTCCCCGAAGGGGTAGGCAGAGGTGTATAGGTATATTAGGTGCCAACGTGACAGATGGCGAGTCCATCGCCGTTACTCAAGCACGACTATACGTATGTATAGTCGTGCGTGTATGTATAGTCGTTCTTTGAAATGCTTCTCAGACGTATGCAGGTTTCCTCTCGATGTTTTCCTTCACCGTAAAGCTCGTGGTGTGACTAATCACTGTACTTAAGTTCAGAAAAACTCATTGGTACAGTCGGGATTCGAACTTGCGACCTTTGCGTCGCAGGCAACTGCTCGAACCACTCGGCCACCACGGCTCTAAGCATTTTTAAAAAAAAAATTCCATACTAGAACGGCACACAGCCAGTACTCAAGACATATTGACGGACTCGTGATGATATGAATAATAATGTCTATGATTGATTGCGGAGTTCTTATCCCATATGTTGAAAACCTCGGCTTGGAAATAGAGAGTGACATTTAGATTAAAGATACACATACATACATATCATCACGCCAAGTCCCTAACGGGGTAGGCAGAGAGTATAGAGTGCCAGTTCTTTCTAGACTTACATACCTCTTTCGCTTCGTCCACATTCATCAGTCTCTTCATACATGCATGCTCGGATCCCAGTGGAAGCGTGCACGTCGCGATTCCTGCCAGCCCAGAGGGCTGCAATTCCACTCAATGCGCATAATATAAGTCGGACGGCTGATAGAGCGTGCCCCCGAGGCGACGCGCACCAGTCCGTCCCGGCTGGTGCGAAATTCCAGCACAGTGCTGCGATGGGGACCGCCACCCATCACGCGGAGTGCCTTGCGGCGGCAAGTGGAGTGGAGATCAAGATATTTAATGTAATTTTTCTATTCCGACTACTATTACTTTGGAGATAATTTATTACAAACACAGATATTCTGCTAACAACATTATTGTGTGGTAGGTAACCTTAGGTGACCTTTAATAAAATTACGCTGTTTAATTCTATAAAATTGCTACTTTTCCACATCTTAGTTGCAAATTTAAACTCATTAATAACACCAATTACGATAATCATACGCACGTACCTATATGAGTTGGGATTTGTACGAGTATTTTACATGTGTGTGGTCACTCCGCGCCCTTCGATGTATATACATTGCCATGCCTCTACCTACACATTAAGTACATACTTGCGGATATGTAAATTATCGTTACAATGTTACCGATGACTCCTTATAAGTTACGGTTTTTATTTCACGTGCTTGTAACAAACGTATTTAGCATAATTATACAGTTTTATTAACCGCTGAATATTTTGAAACCCCAATTACTGAGCCGGCACTATCTATATGTATATTCATGTGATTAACTCATTACTTGAACTGCGGTGGTCGAGTTCATCAGTCACTTCACTTGCAATTTCAAGACTGCAGATTTAAAACCTATTGATACGTAAGGCAAGTCATGTCTGAGAGGCGGCGACAGACTTGTCATCTGTTTAAGGCGGCACGGCTGATAATAAGTGCCGCCTATGGAAGCTTCCACCTGGGGTATCTATCGCGCGTTGCCGACCCTACAGGAATCTATTCACACCCTTTTATTGAAGAACTTCATGCTTCTCTCTCTGATTAAAACCCTTTGCCACTTAAATGGTGTAAAATAGTAAAACAGCATTCTTGAGTTAAAAAAATAACTACATAAATATAACTACTAAAAAATTACTACATAGATTTCCTATACTACAGAGGATGTCTCAGAAAATATGAAAATCACAACATATTTGAGCAACTAATAACTGCTCATATGTGATGAGGTATATATATAATAAAAATATATAATCTAACTATTTTTTTTTATTATATTAATACTTTCAGTATTCAAAACCCCAAAACCATGTTTCGTGTTAGTGAATATTACTTATTATCTTCGGAGCTATTTGCTTTATTTACCCTATTACTTCTAGAAGTGAACTGGTCTATTACTCTGTACATCGTCGTGAATAGTCCTCGATTACTAGAGAGGTAGGAAACATTATAATATTAACATGAGAGTTGGTGTTGTTCATTGGTAAGCCGTTATATCTAATGAATACTTGTTGGTACAAATTAACCGTGAAATTGCCGCTGAGCTGCGGAAACGGAAGTGAATTCCTAATGTAAAGAACATTAGATACGAATACGCTTCCGTCTACTGGTCTTGCGCAGCTGTCATTATAAAGAAAATTGATATTTATATTGTATTTGATGATTACGTATCAGTGGTGCCTGAGGACGGGGAATCAAGACCCGCCCTTTAACCCGGCCCCTGGAGGTATAGACTCCTTCTCTATTATCTCACTCGGGTAATTCCTGTATGGCGCGTCAATAAAGACCTCGCAAAAGATAACCGAATCCGAATAGCGAGTGGCAACGCAATACTTCGGTATCGTGAGCGTAAATAGGCTACGGTAACCGTTTCCCATCAGGTGGGCCGTATGCACTTTTGCCACTCTTGTTGTATAAAAAAAATAATAATAACCTAGATCCGCTGATGACCAAGAAACGATGTGCCTGGAGAAGAACGGTTAGGAGAGCCGACCCCAATTAGAAATGGGAAAAGGCCTGAAGAAGAAGAAGAAGATTAGGTATCAGTGGTGTAACTAAATAAACACATGAAACTAGCCGTGATGGCCGAGTTGCCTGCAACACAAAGATTGCAAGTTCGAACACCATAATGAGTATTTCTGAACTAAAGTTCAATGATTTGTCACACCACGTTACGTTTGAAAAGAAATTCTCAGACATAGTTACGCCAGTGGACTCGTCACGTTGGCACCTAAAATATATCTCCAGCGGAAAGTAGCTGCCTATTTCTTCGGCGAGCCTTATGAGAAGGCGTATAATAAAACTATACAATCGGAGACAGGCAAACAGCTGACTCGAAACCATTTAGCCTGTAGAAGAAACAAATGATTGTGGACGAAGCGATAGAGGTGTGTAAGTCTAGAGGGAGCTGACGCTCTAGTCTCTGTGGCTACCCCGTTAGAGACACGGCGTGATGATATGTTATTATAATATATAATAGATTAGCGTCTGCTAATCTATTACATATTATAACGCGTGGCCGGGTTAAAATGTAATATAGGTAATATAAACCTTTTTATTATATTACATTTTAAATTAATAATATTTTGACCAAGTTTTATACCTATGGAAGCAATATTATAGTTGATAAACGAGTTTTTTTTTATTTAACGCCCCCTCGTTATACCTTGCGGGTGGAGTTGCATAAAATCCGTTCTTAGCTGACCTCAAGTCAATCGGCCTTATAGTTCCTGAGAATTCGTGATGAGTAAGTTCACAAATGGGATCTCCTATATATAAATATAGATAGATTTGAATATTACATTATTTGAGTATTCGTTAAATCGATTAAAAACAAAATATACATGTTTTCAGTTGTATATTAATAATATTGTAATGTTCTCGATAAAACTAAAACAATGCTAGTCGTAGTAGTAATAACAATATTGTTATAAGAGTGCGGACTGGACCAATTTTATTTATAAACCTCTGGTAAAACACTACGGCCAGTTTATACTTAACTTATTTAAGTGCATTGCAAATAAAAAGTATGCTTGATTTAGGTAATGACAAGCGGGATGGGTCCAGTGCGAGTAGAATCAGCAGACATGCACGTGCTCCCTGCAGCGTTGCAATCTTTACATCCACCCGATGGGCGGCCGATTACCATTTATTTAATTGGATAATGAGAGGTATTTAATGTTATTACTTACATTGTAGGTTCGTCTGTCCCAATAATTTTGTTTCTGAATATAGCTACAGCGATTTAACAGACCACTAGCTTCACGGTTAATAAAAACATCAAGAGGAATCCCGCATATGTTTCAAAGATGTATAGAATGGTCGAGCTTGATAGCGATTGACACGCCATCTTCACGCCGTCATCACGCAACGTCAACGTTAGCACCTAAATATATTTCCTGTGTATGGTCGAGTGCTGTTACACCTATCCGTTGGTGACCTCTGTGGAAGAGCGATAAGATTATGAAGGATGTTTTTTTACTCCTAAATGAACTCAAGACATCGAACACTTCCTGATGAGATACCTAAATATTACATCGGTACACATAGATTGTGCCATCCAAGAAGACGCGCCCCACCAAATTCTAGTCAAGGGGGTCGCCGGATGTCTTTAGTATGACCCGACTCTATTAATTGTAGTGTGCACACATAGGTAATCAGTGTGTACCAACAATACTCAAACATTAGTGGCAGGTTTACACTTAATCTATAAACTATGAGGAAGAATAGTGGGGCTCGTCTTCGTGGATAGCACTATCAATACTTTGCATTGTCAGTACAATTTGATATCAGGTAACGATCTCATCGAGCGCTTGTTAACGTCTGGAGACGATACGAACAAGTAGAAGGGATTGTCGGCTAGCATCAGCTGCCTTTCCATTTTACACCTCATTTACTTCATGTAACTTTCATCAATCGATCGACATTCACTTTCTTTGATAAAAATAAAAGACTTGACAAACGTTTGGCAAATTGTTGGCGTGTTGGATGTTGGCTTGTGTTTAAAGTTGGAACACATTTATAATATTGATTGTTTTCTGTTATCAGTAAAAGCCACATAATGCTGCCACGTCCGAAAGTGACCCGTATCTCAAAAGATTCACTTCTTATCTGAAGATAAGATAAGTAACTTGATATCACCTTGCCTCACTTTGTCGTCATTCAGCGGCCTTGGACGTGATTTTGTATTCTCAAACTACTGTGATTTAATATTCTAAAACTCAACTCTTCATAATAAAATACACATAACACGTAGGTACGGCCAAGCTTACAAATAGGTGCGAGTGATTAAGGAGAAGACTTATGATATAGCTACCAACTGTGAAAAAGCGAAATAAGGGAGTGACAAGATGGTGGTCACCATCAGCCAAGCAGAATTATTTTTATTGCCGTTATATGGTTTTAAAATATATTTTCACCGTTAGGTTAGGCAGAAACTTGCATAACAATATTAGATCGGTAACTAGCAAGATGCATACCTTGCGATTAATTAGCGATGAAAGGCGTGGTTTCCACATTTTGTATGAAAAATAATAAGTGTAAATGCTACCGCCTTTGTACTATAAGCAGGAATATTAATAATAACCTGGATATCATATGTATTTAAGAAGTTATAATCTACTAGCTTAGCCCGCAGCTTCGCCCGCGTGGAAAGAGCAACATAGATATTTTTACCTTTATCATATTAGAGCTTTGAATCTTTCGGGATTCAAATGTATTCTGTCTTAATCCTGGATATAAGCCATCACCATTTTAGTAAAACGGCATTTTTTTCTGTCGTAAAAATGATTTATTTTTTCACTAAAAAGTATCCTATGTTACTTCTAACACCTCCAAGAATATGTGTACAAAGTTTTATGATTATCGGTTAACTAGTTTTTACGTGAAAGCGTAACAAACAAACTTACATTCACATTTATATTATTAGTAGGATTTACGTATATTAATACTTATGGATGTCGATGTCTACTCGTATGGTAATTTAGTTTGGGTCTAGGCCGATTTGTAGGAATTTTTATTATTATACATATAGTATATCATATCTTGTCACAAACAGGTAATGATAGATAAAAAAGAAGATACCATACACTTTAAAACCAAACTAATAAAAAACAACGAACTCATGCCTTATCTTACACATAATACAACCGGAATGCATCGGTGCTACGAAATACCCATCTTATAGACAAAAACTAAACCATAACGGAACTTATCGTGGGCCGAGGTACACATAAAGCTTATGTCATAGTCTCCATTTTTGTTACAACAAGACTTTTTGTGCAAGGTTTATCGCTGCGAGAGTGTGGTCCGATAAAATGGATAAAATCCGCCTACGTCGTTGCTGCAAGGCGCCGGTTGCATTGTCGACACATTGGGCTTTTTAAAAGCATTTATCTCGCCTTGTAAGCTCGAGTTGTGTTTTCAGTTAAGTTTAGGACAATGATAATGTTTATTGACTTGTTTTACATGCAATCTCTCTTGTCTTCTTCTGTATAAATAAAATATGTGGGTACTACCTCTGTTTACCCTTTCAGGGACCCTTTTGGGAAGGCGTGAGGATATATTTTTTTTTTTTTATTATTACTATTAGTCAGCTTATGATGTAACTTAGATTGGGTGATCTGGGGAATTCGTGACGTGAATTCGTCGAAAAATTAGTTACGACATTATGGCAACGCACAGTTCATTGATAGATATCGAAGAAGCCGCCTGTATTATCACAAACATACCTAAATGATCAATGTGGATGAAGCGAAAGATGTATTTAAGTCTATAGGGAATTACCGCTCTACTCTCTCAGAGAAATCTATGAGGTACTCTGTATGATGATGTGTATGTTTGTATATATGTATGTATTTAGTATGTAGTGCTGTGTATATACCGAGACAAATATTACATGGAGACATAAAAAATATCCTACTGTGTAATATAAAATTAATTGTATGTATATTGATATAAATGGGCAGTTTATAGTCTTAATTAATTAGTAAATAATTTATTTTAATAATTAATTTACAAAAATATTTTATATGTTTTTATATAATATTTGCTTAATTTGAATGCTAAATACAATTCCCAAGGAGGCTTTTGTTATTTAGCCTTAAGAAATTAAGAAAGATAAATTACTTAATCAGTTACATTGACAAGTTTACGGGAAGTAAGGTGATTGAATTCGTTTAATATCAAGGTTTATATTAAAGTTTACAATAATTAAGGTAAATTTTAGCTGTGATATAATAACATTCACTCACAACAAACCAGGTAGTCAAGACTCATTTTAACAATAAAACAGTTCAATGCGAAACTTTTAAATATGGATATTTGTATCAATTGGTAATTTTAAATCATCAGTACTACTACAGCACCAGTACTCTCTAGACTAATAGACCTTTCGGTTCATCCACATTCATCAGTCTCAATGTCGGATTTTGGAAGTCTGGAGGCCTCGGGTCCAGAACTGAAGACTCCTGGCCACAAAAAAAGTTTACTTTTTCAGTTGAGTTTTCCAATAAATAATTTATTGTGATTGCCTGATTAGACTGATCAATTATAGATCGATGATTTCTGTTAATCTTAATATATATAAATTACGTGTCACGTTGTTTGTCCGCGGTGGGCTCCTAAACAACTTAGCCGATTGCAATCAAATTTGCACACCATGTGGAATTTGATCCAACTTAAAAGATAGGACAGTTTACATCACAATTGTACACGATAAGTGGCGCGGCGATCGTGTTTCAGGAAGTTTAACTTTTTCACCCGGGTGAAGCTGGGCGGGACAGCTAGTATATAATATATTTCATATTGTAGTTCAGTTTGTAGGTAAAGGTAAATCACGAAAAAATATTACCGGCCCTCTTCATTGGCGTTCTCCATAATCCTTTCAACACTGTAATTTTATCTGCACTGTTTCATTAAGTAGCTTTTGATAATTACGATTACAGAATAAATATAAGCGATTTTGGGTACTGCACATCGCAATTATGTTAACAATGACCTCAAACATGCCACGTGATCTTCTTTACACAACATCTACCTTCTCCGTGCCTTATAGGCGTAAGGCCTGCAATTGTTTTATCTACATGCACTTATAAAGGGGCATTATAACGATAAGTAATCAGAGAATAAGTTTGCAATATTTTTAAGAGGTTGCAATACTAGGACGGTAAATGTGTGTTATACAATCATTTACTTGATGTTTGATTAATTCCGTTAATTGCTCCGATAATAATATTAAGAGTTATTATAATAATTAAAAAAATATTATTAAAATAATGATTCCTATGGTAAACGTTTATCGCCGCTCATAGTCGCTTGCAAGGCTAAGGGTATAAGGGGGTGTAAGGGTTTTCGCGTTTTTGGACCTGCCAGAATCTTATCACTCTTTTTGAATAACTGTCGTACTCTCTGGGAAAAACCTCCACGGGTAGGTAGAAGGTACGCCTTATTACCGCTTCGCAAAACGTGTGGCGTCCTCCGTTCTATTCCCTTGGTCTGTCTCCCCAGTAGCACTGCATTTGGCTGTGATCCATATCACTATATCAATAAGAAGCTCTAAGAGAAGAAGAGAGAGAGGTACTTTTCAGTTCTAATTATGAAGAATAGTATCAGTTGTGGCCTTCTGGTATATATAGGTACCTATACATATTTTTAAATCATAACGGTTTAAAATTTAGCTAATCGCCAGCATGAACTTAAGACCTCAACATCCGAGCGGATAACCGCTGACCTGAGGCGATGATAGTCACCTACAGAGTTCTACAAACACTCTCCAATCGTGCCCCAGTCACACTCTTTTTGCGTGTTCACAATGCTTTCAAAAAGTTATCGGTTGTTAACAATGAATAAGTGCTTTCATTGACGGTGTAACATGCAAGACATCGTCTCCCATCGTCTGCCTGTCTGCCGTCGCTTTCTCCACATCATTTACATATCAAATCAGTCAGCGTTGGCAAATATCTAGCCTCGGGCTTCAAGCCCATTAAGTTAGTCACGGTTCGTCATGAGAACAGCTGAAATATAGCAAAACAAACTATTCTGTTTATACATATAATATACTAGCTGTCCCGCCCAGCTTCGCTCGGGTGAAAATGTTTAACATCCTGAAACACGATCGCAGCGCCACCTATCGGGTTCAATTGTGATGTAATATTCTATCTTTTAACTTGGATCAAACAGCACACGGTGTGCAAATTTGATTGAAGTCGGTTATAAGGTTTCCAGTTATGAGCTCCTTGGGGAGGTGGGAGGATTGTTATACTGTGTTGGCTGCAGAGGGATAAGTTCCATTACGCTGCCAACACAGTATAACTCTCCGAACACAGAGTGGAAACGCGCAAGTGATAATTCGGGATTGTAAGCGTAAATAGGCTGCAGTAACCGCTTTCCATCGGGTGGGCCGTATGCTTGTTTGCCACTCTTGTTGTATTAAAAAAAAACAAGTAGTTTAGGAGCCCATCGCGGACAAACAACGTGACACGTAATTTATATATATATATATATATTTTTTTTTTATTAATTTATATTTATATTAATATTTTTATTAAAACATTATTATATATATATATATATATATATATAGTAACTAGCAGTGCTCGCGGTTGTACTCGATTTCGATATTCAATCGAATCGAATTAAATCGATAATCATAAAAACATGCAGACCATCGAATTTGAATCTGCAATCTTGACTTCGCGGATGACCACTTACTTCACACTACATCCTGCTTATAACATCCTGGTCCACATTTTTAGGTAAAGCAAATACGTGCAAATAACGTTTATCTCACAGCAATAAGCATACAAGGTTAAGTTGCAATAAACTGGTATTATACGATAACAATGAGGTTAGTAAATATCAGATAATGCGCGATATAAAATTAAATCCTTATGTTGAATATGAACGTTTGTATACTTCCTTGTGGTAGCGATTACCGCATCCTACGCTTGGATTATGTGTTGAAGAGGGCCTGTGCTAGGTAGGTAGGAGCATCATTGAAATTGTAACTTTTAGACTCTTTATCCGTGATGATAAAGAGTCAAAAAGTTACAATTTCAATGATGTAAGCATGGAAAGCTTTATGAAGGTAACTAGTTTCAGCCTGTGGATGTGATCGAGTTCAACCGATTCTGGATGCCAGTCGTTACCGCAAATTCCTTTTCCCTTATCTGTCCTCCAGGTGTATCTGGAAGAAAATGTTGAGATTCTTGGAGTATAAGCACGACCGTCTAAAGCTATTCTATATCTCAGGAATAATACTTTCATCCGGATGAAAAGTCTTCCATGTCTGTAACTATGAAAACGTTGATCCAAAAAAGAAGGGTGTGAAAAGATTCTTGCATACATACATACATACATACATATCATCACGCCAAGTCCCTAACGGGGTAGGCAGAGAGTATAGAGCGCCAGTTCTCTCTAGACTTACATACCTCTTTCGCTTCGTCCACATTCATCAGTCTCTTCATACATGCTCGTCGGTTTCGAGTACTTCGAGAGATTCTTGCAAGGTAAGTAATAAGCATCGTTGGTGTTACAAGCATCCATATGCGGCGGTAACCGCTTACCATCAAGCGTGCTGCAAGCTTGTTTGCCACCTATGTATACAATGGTTTGTATTGGTTGAGTAGTTGAGGCGGAAAAAATTCAAAAACAAACTCAAACTCGTATTACCACGTTATTACGTACCAGTGTTAAGTTGTACAACTGCATAAGTGTCCTAATAATGATAATAATGATGACAATAGCTAAGGCAGAGAACAAACGAATATAAAAATCTCTTGCCGGTCACGCTACTATGCTTTTCATAATTAGTATAGCAACTTTACTGCACGAGTACCACTAGAATCTTGCATTTTTACTGCTAATAGTTAGAAAATTCGTTAAGTTAATTAAGGCTTGGTCTTAACGAATTTATAATTACGTATAATTTTCACTAAAGCCAAGCGTATCTATATTTACATGTTTCACTTGAGAACGCTTTGTATCGCTCTGCCATATCGCGTTTAATCTTCAAAAGGTAAGTGTTATACTTTTGGGAGGCCATTCAATTTGTCAACTTCGGCTTACCATTGAATCGTAAATTTATTATTAAGTACGTGTTCAAGCTTAAGAAATGTTTTATTAATAATTTTTATTCGTAATGTAAATTAAGCGGGGGTTTTACCATGACGTATTCAATCAATATTCGGGAGTGCCTGAGAGGCATATATAGATATCATTAGCCGGGTCCGTCACAGGGTAGGCAGAGGAAGTATAGTTTAGCGCCAGATTTACAGTACATATGTCTCTTTCTGACATTTCAGTAATTTAATACATTTAAGGCTAATTAACCTAATAGTTTAACGTCATACAATTTATTTTACTGTCTATCTATACTTACTATTTAATATTATAAAGAGGAAAGGTTTGATTGATTGTTTGTATTGAATAGGCTACAGGACCGATTTGAAAAATTATTTCATAATTGGAAAGCTTCATTCACTCTGATGGACATAGGCTATATTTTCTTTTATAAAAAAAAATCTTGTATCCACCCGTGCGAAGCCGGGACGGACCGCTAGTAATTAATAACAGCCAAA
This sequence comes from Drepana arcuata, assembly GCA_016069955.1. NCBI lineage: Eukaryota > Metazoa > Arthropoda > Insecta > Lepidoptera > Drepanidae > Drepana > Drepana arcuata. The sequence goes on along the minus strand of JACCPG010010199.1, from coordinate 37,046 downwards.
TGAGTATCTTTACAATATATAAGATTTAACGAAAATACTTTTTGTACAAGAATCGTACTCTCAATTCTTCCGTTGCATTTAATTAGAACCTTTAGAACAACCTCGGAGCTGACTAACACATGCAATATCGGTAATGAAACCTTTTATGAAGTAATTTATATAAAGATCTCCCTGATTTATCAATCAAGCTGATAATATATTTATCAGTTTATTATCCGAGCTTACAAATTTACTATCCCCATAAAGCGATTATTAAATATCATTTTAATATGGAGTTGGCGGGCGAAGCTGCTCTCTTGATATGGCAAGAACGCCGCTTTCTACACTTCGCCGCCAAATTACATTGAGCCGCGGTCGCTATTGGAACTTGAAAAGACCGTAAATAAACCTTTATTGAAGAGATATTGGCGCCGCAATGAGGGGTTTGCTTATGTTGGCACTGGTTTAGTTTCACTTCGCTTCTGTTAGCCCGGGGCAAGGCTTTTATAACTCGTAGGAAGGTGTTTTGACGGCGTCGTTTCGTTTTCTTTGTTGTCCGATGGTGCTAACATGCTTATTGGCGAACAAAGTTTTTATAACGTCCAAATTCCATGGTATAATGAGGATTGGATCTGTTTTCTTCAAATTGGACTCGGAATAACCTTATTAACATGGCTATGGTAAAGAGTACCGTAGTTTTAAGAAACTAAAAATTGAGGTTCTCGTATCTAATGATTTCTTATCTCTAACCTCGTCGTGATTACCTTTACCTCATATCCGAATAAATAATTTTTATTTTCAGATATTCTTTCGGCCAAGTGGTGGTAATTTGGTCACTAGTCGCCAATCGACATTAGATCACATTCAGCTATAATAATAATACTTTATTTCAGATATCAAAAGATTTGTTAGTAAAAATAGAATTACTTAAAAAAAAATGACGATGATCGGTAATGAACTGGAACACCTACATTTTCAATGATCACATAAATATATTTATTTGATGCCATGTTCTTTGTAACTGGCCACTAAACACACGCCAATTTTATGATGAATATAGAGCCTGAACAATTGGTAAATGACACCACGGACCTTAAAATGTTGACCAATTATTATTTTGAAAGAGTTGAATTGAGAATCATAGAGCATAATATTCGATCATAGAACTTTTTATTTACTACTAAAGCTTGAGTCTCGTATCTCGAAAAAGCCTCGAATTAAATATAATAAAGTGTATTTTAATTTGCACATATCGCATCGCGGTGAATAGTCATCCTCTCTGCCTACATCGTGAGGGACTCGGCGTGATATGCATATAGGTACGTCAATATTATATATATATATATATATATAATTGAATATAATTGGCGGTAGGTACACGTTTTATAATGATAATACTAGCAGTAAGATAGGGCCAAGGTACAGACAACAGAGGTCTCGGATTAATCGCTGACAGAAATAGTGTTGTGTTGTCAAGGCCTTCAATAATTTGCATTGATTTGTGTGTTCTCTGAACAAAAGCTATCAATAAGAAATTATTGTGCTGTGTCTGTCTTAATTACTTCTTCAATTATTTTGTAACGACGTTCTTGCAATTTTAATATATTATATATGTAAATTCAATAGGTGCTTGTGAGTAAAAAAAAACATTTATTTATATATTTAAAGTTCAAATAAAGTTCTTGGGTTTAAATGGTAACTTTAAATGTTTTTTTATGAGCGTTATCTTTAATTAGTTCGATTAATGACTTGACCTGTGCCGCAAACATTAAAATAGTTACCTGTCACCTAGTACTATGCTATTATTATCTACATCCATCGTATTTGACAGAATATAAATCTGCAGATTATCGTGAGCTGCGCCGGCGCCTAAATTAGTCACGCTGTGAAACTTCATAAATATCGTAATAAATGTTAATCTCCAGCTTACTAATGAGTTCATAAATAAAATTTGTCGCGTCAATTTTACGCTTAATAGGTAAAACACACAAATAAGCCAATGACTGTTAAACATATCCGGTAGGGGCTGTGGCAAAGGGTTCCCGCTACGGTGCCCGAAAGGTAGGCATTAGGATATCGACACCTTTTCTCGTATTCTCGACATATGTTTAGGTGTCATGGTGACAGAAAGCAAGTCTGTCGCAGTTCTTCAAGCACGATTTCACATGTCTGAAATTCTCCTTAATCGTATACTAGTTTCCTCGAGGTGTTTGCGTGGTGTAAATTACAGTTCTTAGTTCAGAGGAAATGTTGCTCGGAGATTCAAGCGGTAAATCCTGTAATTTAGAATGAGGGTTGGTGTTGCCGCATTGGGCATGGGCCTCATACTCCTATTTCTAGTGGCAAGTCCGTCCTGTCTCACTGTTCTGCCTATCCAATGATCCTCTCGGAAAGACGTCGAATATAGGTAGTAAAGTTAAATCTTGAGATCCCGCGTAGCAAACGAGGTAAATACGATAATTTGTAACTATTCAAAATTACTTGAGATGACCATCAATGTTACATACATAGTAGGAATTAAAAAAATGCTCAAGCAGTGAGTTAATTCTAAAAAATTATAGGCACCGCTAACGATAATACACATCCAGAATACTGATTGTAGTCATTATAATGGTAAATAATATAAGCCACACAATAAGCATACAATTATTGTACTTAATACAATACCTGTAAGGGTCACAATTGTGCAAATGTAATTCGTTGTCATTATACCGCGTCTGTGGACGTGAACCTTGCGTTATAAATGGTTTCCGCATGGATCGTCGTTTTTTTTTATTGAAAGCTATTTATAAAATAGAAGGTACACACTTAACTAAGTACCTACCTACTGTTTGTAATCAACCTACCTCACTTCGGTCTACTTTCAGACGTATTGTTAATGGCACAGCGTGACAGATGGCGAGTCCGTCGCCATTTTGCTTCACGATTATGTGAGAATCGTGTCATCACTGTACTGTACTCAGACAGTTGGGATTCGAACTTGCAATACAAATTCAATGTACCTACCCACAGCACAGGCTCTGCCTAGTTTAGGGTCACTGTGTGGGAAGTCCAGGCTATGAATGATTAAATTAACGATGCTCTTAAAATAACAGTGCATGTATGCTTTGGTTTGTCGACCGGGTGTCAAACATAGCGCTCGGTTCATTGTTACTATACATCCGCCAATGAGCAAACAAACGCTCATCAAATAGTTGTTTTTCAAAATGCCATTGCAGAGATGTGTCTCGAGTTATCAAACAAATTGCAAGAGCTATAAATCTTGCAATCTGCTAACTTTCCAATGCAATTATTTCTTGTCGTATTCCATTTCAGCAAAAAACGGCTTTAACATTTTAATTAGGGTCTCCGGAAATGTTTTGTCAATTAAAAACATAGGTAATTAATTACTTTAAAATCTCGCCTTACCCACACATGCGTGAAGTTTCTGGTGAAAGGCATTGTTGTATGAAGCCTGGTGAATGAATGATAAATTATGTACCTATTTTGAACGCTCAATAGTAATTACCAGAGATGAAGCATCACGAATGTTGGAAACATTGTTGTCAGCAAAGAACTAGACTTGTTATATATAGTCATACTTATGTATCTAAACGCTATTCACAATATACATTTCTTTTTATACTCTCACAGTTGAAAATTTTAAACGTTTAATTTAACCTAATCCTTATTTGAGATTCTTCTGGTCCTATTCTAACCATACACTTTTGTGGTTTCTAAATGAGCAGATACGTAATTTTTGGATCAGAATCCATATATTAAAATCTCGGCTTAACGAAGATACACGTTACAAGTGGTGAATTTATATAACTTAGTGGTCAGCTTCATCGGAGTGAAGAACATTTTATCATTTCTTTTGAGAACCTCGGTTACGATTTTCAAGTCACCCATGATTGATATTGATTTAAAAATATGAATTTCTAAGTACTTGGGATCTACGCCATATCTATATTTGGGAGAATTTGTACGTATTATAGAAATCACCGCTATGCGAGCTATCGATCCAAGACTGTCTCTATAACGAGTCCCGAATACTCCCACGCATGAAGCGTCATCACCGCAAATTTTGATTCACATGATTCAGTTAGATGTACTTAATCAATATCCCAATGTTTAAACATTAAAAACTTAAAACTTGTTTATAGAATTTAAGTCATGGTGGTCTCGCTTCGAGTAGTCGCCTTCAACGTCAAAGATTGCAAATCCCAACTCGGACAATTAGTTTTTCTAGCTTAAGTACAGTGATAAGTCACACCACTAGCTTCATGGTGAAGGAAAATATCGAGACGAAACCTGCATACATTTGAGAAGACGTATGTCGGTGTTTGTACTGGAGAAATGGTGATGGACCCGACATTTATAACATTGGCAGCTAAATATGTACATCTCGGACGGGAAGTGTTAGACTTCTGCCTACCCCGTCGGGGCTCTTGTGGGAAGATGATCTATATGAAGTTCATGGATTTTAAACAAAATTATCTTTCAAATTAGACATGGCACGCTTCATTCTCAGTAGAATTCTATACCGTAACCGCACCGCTGCCGTAATGGTCGTTTCTCGGAGTCTGTAATGGGCCGCGTCCGTCTCGATCATTCATGCGAGCTACGTGACCACTCTCAATGGCCTCTGCACATAATTATGGCGAAAACGGAGATATCCCGCTGACTTGAAACCTGAGTTTGCTAGTAAACAGGATGGATGGATGGATACTGTTGCTTATTACTGCAGATTTCCAAATGCCCAAATATGTTGAAAGAATCAGTTAGATCCGTAAGTAGACGTTATGTGGTACAAATCTGTCTGAGCACCTTATATCATTTTCTAATCGTAATTCATGAGGTGACATGGCTGTCGGTTAAACATTCTTGAAATATTATTACATTAGCAGGTTATGGTAGGGACTCAGATATTACTGACATCAATGTCATTTAGACATCTTGGGCTATTGTCGTATCCCCCAATTGTTAGTCACGGGTCACTTGTAGATGTCACTCTAAAAGATATTACAGACCATACAAACACGCCCTCTTTCTCAAGCGTCTATGGTGTTTTCAGTTTTTTAATAGTAGTCTCTACTTATGTCTCTGCACTTCGGTGTGTTCATAATTGTTGGAACCTCCGCCCTATACAAAATTATTATAGATTAAATTTAAATTCGCGAGATATTGAAACCATCTTATCGCCGGATATATAGTTTAGGTACCAACGTGACATTTTATATGACTTTGAAGATCTTCTGTAATAGACGTAGGTTTCCGCGTTATGTTTTCCGTCACCGTTAAACACGTAGTGCGACAAACCACTAAGTAATATAAGAAAAACTCATTGCTGCGGTCACCGATACAGGAACTAGCAAATACAATTTGCAGATACCACTAAACGACTCAGCCAGAACGGCTTATCTTCATATGTTCGCTTACCATCTAGAGGTATCTTTATCATTATTTTGCTTTAAGGGCTACTTGAATGGGTTCCAAATAGTGGCCATATCCACTTAATGATATCATATTTTAAGTCTCAATGAGCTCGAACAAGTACTGACCTTTAAAAATGGAGTCGTAAATATTTGCCGGATTCTAAAGGATTTTCGTAAAGCGATTTCAAACACTTTAGCCACGGGGTCGATTATAGATTTTATATACATGCAATAACAATTGGTTTGGAGTAGTGCTCGATTGCCTTTGCCCAGCAGTAAAACATAGATGACTTTACATAATATATCCTCACGCCTTGCTACCAGGGTCCCCGAAGGGGTAGGCAGAGGTGTATAGGTAATACCCACACACCCACTTTCCGCCAGAGGTATATTAGGTGCCAACGTGACAGATGGCGAGTCCATCGCCGTTACACAAGCACGACTATACATACGCCTTTGAATTTCTTCTCAGACATATGCAGGTTTCCTCTCGATGTTTTCCTTCGCCGTAAAGCTCGTGGTGTGACTAATCACTGTACTTCAGAAAAACTCATTGGTACAGTCGGGATTCGAACTTGCGATCTTTGTATCACAAGCAACTACTTGAACTACTACCACCCACGGGTTTACATAATAATAATAAACAAATCAATTTATTTATTTTCATAGCATATATTAATACAAATTCCGGCTTCACCAGCGTTGGAACGCGCCGAAACCGTCCGTTGTCAATGAGAGCAGCAGACACGCATGCGGAAAGGGGCAATATCGACACATTCCAGACGCAGGGACGGGTCTGTCAAGTCGCCATTTAAGGAGACGACCTGGACGCACTAACTGTAAGCCGGCTTAGCAAAAACATTCAAGTATCTCCTCTAATTGCTCGGCCAAGCACAAGTTATTCCAAATACGATTTACGTCGCGACTGACGACAGTTCGCTCCAATCAATTTTCGTAGCAGTCGAGACTGTTAGATTTTGTAATGGTTTGTTTACCTCATTATAGAATTGTTTACGTGTGGCGGGGTAGGCAGATGATCAAGCACCGGTTCTCTCAAGACATCTTCCACTTCATCCACATTCATCAGTCTTTTCATATATGGTTGCTGGTTAAAAGTGCTCTGACCGTTTCCAGCATTGAGTCGGTCGATTTGATCTACATAGGTAGTTGAAAAATTTTTTTTTCAGCGCCGCAGGAAGAGATGTCACGCTTATAAAGCATAAAAAAGTTTAAGTTGCTTGATAAAAGCCTGACTTTTGCGATAAGAGCATCTATTTCTTTCAAGACGCTGTGAGTTATTCACTTTGAGAAGTATGTTGAAGTAACTACGTTTAGCAATTTCGGCTGTTCATTATCATCATTATTATTAATCAACTATATCACTAACTATAGTAAATGTATGTTATTTGGATATTATATTTAGCTTTAGGAGCTACAAACCTTTTAAAAACTTTCAATGCCTCGTGAATTGGTATAAACATAAAAAAACATGCATAACAAAGGACATTGATATAAATGTTTTTTTTTAAGATTAATTGAAAGAAAACACACAATACCGCCGACACTTTAAATATATTACAATGACCAGCGCGAAAGTAAACCATTAAGTAGGCAAACATTTCCGTTCAACTTAATTGAAAGTTTTAATTAAAGCTTTTATCCACGCTTCATATAAGGCACATCATTTATCTTTGTCACGGTCAACGTCTTAATTATGCCTATATCACAGTATGTAAGCTGTTTGGCCCAGGAAAATATCAAATTTAGAAAAATCTCGTAACTCCAACTGTGATTTGGTGTACGTTTATGCGTGCGATTGGAAATAATTTCGTCTTCCGACGAGGGTCCCCAAAAGATTCGGCAGAGGTGTGTAGAAAATCAACCACTTTTCGCCGGACATATATTTAGATGTCCACGTGATAGAAAGCGAGTCCATCACCGTTTCTCCAGCTCATTTTCGATGTTTACATTCATCCAAAATCTTGCGGTATGATAGAATCACTATACCTTCTAAAAGTTTAAAAAATGTCTTTGCTATAGACGGGGTTCGATCATACAATCTTTGTGTGGCCAGCGTATATATGCCCTATATAAATCTGTCTTTTCATCTCCCTTGAATAATGATGGCAGTAGCACGTCATGGCAAGGCATCAGGACAAATGCGGTTGTGCAACAATTTTTATTCATCAACTCCTTACAGTTTTTCGAGTCGTACGTGTCGCGGACTTTAATGGCTTAGCGAGACGGTTGAATGTACCCATTGACATAAGTGGCCATTGTACAAATTCAGGATTTATTGTCCCGCGAACTTTTTGCTTCAATGGATTGTGTGTGTGAAAAAAGAACACTACGTTTGTTGTAAGTTTTTAAGTATACTAACCAAGACTTGGTACTTAGAGTCAGTAACCATATTTAACTTAAGGGTATTTGTAGCTTCGATGGTTGTGATAGCGCAAAGTTATCACAAGAAGACCTCAACCCGTATTGATTTGATAGTGCGAACAAAGTTCTGGTTCAGGTACTAAGGGACCCAGACAATTGTTCCCCGGAGTAAGAGGCGCCAAGATTTGATCTCGCTTCAATCGCAATCAGGCCTCAGACCGGACTGTTTATAAGTATTTTTTGCCTGGAATCGTTGGCAAAGGAACACGTATTAAATACAGCTAAGCGATGACATCCTGATTTACTCTCAGGATACGCCCAATTACAAGAACAACCATTAAAATTCTGAACTATTAATTGTAATACTATCTCAGGTACATAAAACACGGTAATTTGGATTAATCACGCCATGCCTAAGGATCTCCGAATAGGTATCCAGAGATCAGATAAATAATAATATCACATACTGAAATTTCTTGTACCTTAACACCGCCACAGGGTTCTCGAAGTGGTAGGCATAAATACTTCAACACCCTCATTGAGATATATTTCTCATTCCGCCTGAGACATATTTAAGTGACAAAGTTACAGATGTCAATTCCGTCGCCATTTCTAAAGTTAAGAAGAAAAACTAAGAAAAGTGATAATTATAGCGATACTCACGTCGGCTAATGATAAGGTGGGACTTGTTTCTATGTTCTCCGATATAACAAACCGTTAAGGAATATTTAAACTGCTCTTATGTGACATCTGATTATTAGAGTATATTTAAGCTCACTGTTAGCTTATCTTTACATAGTATAAAATGAAATCGGTTCCGCTGTCTGTTCGCTTAGATCTTTTAAACTATTCAACGGAATTTATTACAGTTTTCAGCAATAGAAAAGAAGAAGGCTTATATGTATAATACTATGTATTATAGTACAGAAAATCTGAAAAACTCAAACATTTGTAATGTGATGTCTTAACTTAATAAACATATTTTTCTGCAAATAAATCGCAAACAGGTAAATCAAACTAATGTACCACGGAATCTTAAAAAGATCGATATAAAAGTCCGCGATTGTATATATTTATCTCTAAAGGATAACCCACAGTAATCACCTTTTACATATTATTAGTATCTTCATTGCACCCGTGCGAGCCTGGCGGGTCGCTAGTTAAAGGTAAAATGCGACCTTTGAGGTATATAGGTAAGTCTAAGTAGAACTGGCGCTTTACAGCACCATTTCCATAAAAAGATATTGAAAATATGTCAAAATTTAATGGAAAAAGTTAAAAAGTTATAAGTTACTTTTAAATTAGTAATACATTTCTAATATGGAGCCGTGGTGGCCGAGTGGTTCGAGCAGTTGCCTGCGACGCAAAGGTCGCAAGTTCGAATCCCGACTGTACCAATGAGTTTTTCTGAACTTAAGTACAGTGATTAGTCACACCACGAGCTTTACGGTGAAGGAAAACATCGAGAGGAAACCTGCATACGTCTGAGAAGAAATTCAAAGGCGTATGTATAGTCGTGTTGAGTAACGGCGATGGACTCGCCATCTGTCACGTTGGCACCTAATATACCTCTGGCGGAAAGTGGGTGTGTGGGTATTACCTATACACCTCTGCCTACCCCTTCGGGGACCCTTGTGGGAAGGCGTGAGGATATATATATATATATATATATATATTTCTAATATCAACACCACACTTCATCACACACCATCATCACTTTCACAAACCTCCAACACACTAATTGTTTGACGAGTATATTGACTCCTTATTAAGATTGTCTGATACGACGTCAAAAAACCAAATCAAATTATCTTAGCATTGTTTTGACAAATGACCGTGTGCGCAAGCGCAGCACCGAATCACGCAACACCGGGTACCATTCCGAATGTAATTGAAACCTCTGCCTACGCTCCCTTCACCGACCCTACTTATCAAATAACCCACAGTTCTGCAATTTGGAGGACGGAAGGCTATCAAGCTGCGTATAATATTTCATTAAGTATAAATAAATACCTTCAGATGCTATTAGACAAATTATTTTGTTCAGAAACGTAAAGAGCACTGGAAACCGGTGAGCGTGTATGTAAGTGTCTGATCAAACATAAATCAATCAACGAATGAAGCGAAAGAGGTCTGTATTTCTAGAGAGAACAGGTGCTTCTCTCTCTGCCTACCCCGTGGGTATTTGGCGTGATGCAATATATATGTCCGGGCCTTCTTGTGTTGCCTGAAATAATCTATTTTCGTCCCTTGTGTACTGATGTCAATAACACGTCAGAGATAACCCTGAGCCAAGTTATAGATGTTGCAAGCTTTCCGAACTCTGTAATGTTCGTTATAAGTAAGATAGATTTCATAAGTCTTATCAGGGTCATAAACTCACCCCTTCCCACAAGGGTCCCCGAAGGGGTAGGCAGAGGTGAATAGGTAATACCCACACACCCACTTTCCGCCAGAGGTATATTAGGTGCCAACGTGACAGGTGGCGAGTCCATCGCCGTTACTCAGGCACGACTATACATACGCCTTTGAATTTCTTCTCAGACGTATGTAGGTTTCCTCTCGATATTTTCCTTCACCGTAAAGCTCGTGGTGTGACTAATCACTGTACTTAAGTTCAGAAAAAATAGGTACAGTCGGGATTCGAATTTGCGAACCACTCGGCCACCACGGCTATTATATAGGGTCATAAACAATTTAATAATTTTGTCTATGGGTCAGTCTTGACATGGTTGGGAAACTACGAGGGGGATCAATAGAATAATGACAGTTTGTTGACGACATTAATAGGTCAACCTCATTTATTTATTGCATAGTATCTTAGCAAGGATTAAGATATATAACATTCAATAAATCTTATTGCTGCATCGTGACATAAGAACTTAATACAATAATTGCACTATGGCATATGATATGCAATCCTATATGTAACTTGATCTATCGTATACAGTTGTAACGTTTACTCTTATATATATAATAATATAATTGAAGGTCGAAGGACGGCGGTCTAGTGGTTAGAGCTCTTGACTAGGAATCTTGAGGTCGAGGGTTCGATTCCCGCTGAGGGCAGATATTTGTGTGATGAACACGAGTATTTGTACCTTAGTCTTAGATGTCCTACGCATCTGTGTACATATATATCTACCTATATAAGTAAATATATGTGTCTATATGTGAAGTTACCATAACACAAGCTTTGCTTAAATTGGGGCTATGTCAATTTCTTTGAGATTATCCCTTTTAAAATAATATATAAATAAAAGAGAGAGAGAAATATTCGAGTTACCTGCGACACAAAGATCGCAAGTTCGAATCCCGACTGTACCAATGAGTTTTTCTGAAGTAATGTACAGTGATTAGTCACACAACGAGCTTTACGGCGAAGGAAACTTGCATACGTTTGAGAAGCAATTCAAAGGCGTATGTATAGTCGTGCTTGAGTAACGGTGATGGACTCGCTATCTGTCACGTTGGCACCTGAAATATATCTATGCCGGAAAGTGAGTGTGTGTCAGTAAAACTCATTGGGGGGATTTGAACTTGCAATCTTTGTGTTGCAGGCTAGTTACCTCGAAACATTCGGCTCCACTTACTACTAATATAATGATTGCAAAAGTTAATAAGGACTCTTTTTTCAAGCAATTTTTTTTTCTATTTATGGAATTCTACCATAGAGACCATTCGCCGGTGAAACCGCCGGGCACCCCTAGCATGAAATATATATACCTCCATTTATTGGACCTGTTTTTCACTTAGCATGAAATACGGTCAACTAAGGTTTTAGTATCAAATAAGAACGAATCTATCAATCTATATGACTGTTGCTTTACTAGTGGGCAGGGCATAAATTGATCACGTCGATGCATTAAAAAGGATATAGCAAATTGCGGAGGCTTGCGCCGGCGCCCCAGTGCCCACAACTAAGGTTGGAACATACCACGAGATTACAAATATACATATGTAGTTGCCAGTTCATTCTATGATTGCAGACCTCATTCGTTTCGTTCACATTCACCAGTCCCTTCATACATGCTCGTCGGATTTGAGTAGTCTTGACGTTTCCTTCCTTAAATGTTTGATTGATCTACATCTACACTAATATTATAAAGAGGAAAACTTTGTTTGTTTGTTTGGTTGTAATGAATAGGCTCAAAAACTACTGGACCGATTTTAAAAATTCTTTCACCATTCGAAAGCTACATTATCCACGAGTAACATAGGCTATATTAAATTGGACCCGATAGGTGGCGCTGCGATCGTGCCACGGGCAATTTAACTTTTTCACCCGAGCGAAGCTGGGCGGGACAGCTAGTTTGATAATAAATAAACAGAATGTGCAGGATTACTACAAAATATGGACGATACTTTTCTAGATTTCTTTCAATTCGCTTTTGATTAAAGGACCATATCCAACGACAAAGCAATTGTTAAAAATATATTAACTACTTAATACAAACATGCCGAGTCCCTTATGGAATAGGTAGAGAGAGTACAATTCTCTCTAGACTCACAGTCCTCTATTTCCTATTTAGGTAAGTCCTAGTTTTAGTCCTATATTTAAGTTCACCAAACCTCGTAGCCACAAACCGATAGAATTGAAACCTGATTGATTATACAGATGTCTTAAAACCTTACGTTTCTCACAGGGAAATAAGCTAATGTTGATTAATTACCCAATACTTAGAATTTGTGTTAACGGGAAGCCAATGTTCCCTTCGTTGTGCCCCGACCCTTAATTAGTTGCATATTGTAATTGCGGTCTAGTACCGCGACGTACGACTGAGAACTGTATTTACATACTGACTTCATTAAACCTCAGGTTCTCCGACGTTTCCCAACAAAGCTTGGTGCTATAAGATAGCTGGTGATTACACAAGTGGCAATCTATTTATAAACTTAACTAGCAATGTCCTGCGGATTCGTCTGTGTTATATTAGATTATACATACATATATAAGATTAGTCCTGCCTACTAGTTGTAACTCACGACTTCGTCCACTTTTTAAGCACACGAACTACAGACGGACTGCCTACGAATGCAAACTGATTTAGCAATATAGTTGAAAGACGCATTTCGTACCAAAAATATGAATTTTAAAGCTGAGGAAATATCAGTCGCTCATACAAACATTCAATCCCTATTTCACCTTCTTTAAGGTCACAGATGGCGATAAAAGATATTAGACAATTAAAAGATAAAAGATATAGAATACCTATTATCCTTCCTCAGGATAAAATCTATCTCCAAGTGGCTTATAGTCGTGAAAAGGGAATAAACAAACAGTTTCTTTCATATATTATTAAAATGAATATAATTCCTCAATAAAAAAAAATAACTCCGATCAGTGGTTCCCGAGACATTCGCTTACAGACAAACAAACAAAGTCTGCCTCGTTATATTATTAGTAAAGATCTGCGTATTGACTTAGTAACAGCTAGCTGTCATAAATACCTTAATGCGGTTTCTAGTTTGCGGCATTTCGGCGTGGTCTTTGATTAGCATAGAGCCATAAATCACTATAAAATCATTCTATTTCTGGACTTAATAATTTTGCACGGACAAGTTAACTGTAGTGTGGAATTATGGTAATATTACTAATATTTCTGGTGACTTAGTCAGGTATCAAAGTATGAATGGGTCATCTGGAAACCTAAAATCTACCTGGATTTTATTTATTATGAGGAGTGGCAGAGAATTTGTTATGTCAAGACGGCAGGTTTGCACTCCAGGGGCACCTATGATTTAATATTAGTCTCATCACTTGCTTTACGGTAAAGGAAAACATCTAGAACGTATGCAGGTAGAAAACCTGCAAAAAATAAATTCAAAGAACAATCGTGCTTGAGTGGCAGCAACAGTCTCGCCATCTGTCACGTTTCCTCTTAATTAAATGTGTTTAAGTGGCGTGAGGTAATAAAAATGTTTCTTTAACCAAAAATAAATAGAAATTTAGCTTACTTAATTTCCAATCGTAGCCGTCCTCGATACTTGCTTATAGGTACTAACTAACATCCCTTGTGCATTGGCTTAACATCTTCATCTTTGACATGGCGTCCTTTGCATGTGTTGATATCATAACTTCATGAGATCTTATGCAATACTTATCTTTATAAAAGCACTCGATTCATAATATGGAATGTAAGTAATTATTTAATAATACCTACTTATAAATTACTTACTTTTATTACCGTTATGTATAGTGGGAACGAATGAACGAATGAATGAAACTTAATGTAAGCAATCTCATTGTGAATTGATCATCCATAGCAAAAACTACTATTGAACACTTGAATTCCATAACATTGATTGTAGAAGTTACGATAATTCCTACAATTTGTTCACAAGCGTACTCAAATTAAATCATGTTTATATGTTATACATCATTTTATGCCTGTCTTCTCTCAGTCGTATATATTTTTTATCCATTAATCAGATGTGAGATTGTTACATACATGTGCATTATTATTATTAATATCAGTATGGATCATAATATCAACTTATTACAAAACGCCTGTCCTATGATAATAGCAATTTATTTGAAAAATTCGAAAAAGTATGAAAAATAGAGTATTTGAAACTCTATTTCAAATTCGGAAGTGCTAAAGTTTATAATACCTAATACATATCATCACACCAAGTCCCTCACATGGTAGGCAGAGAGAGTAGAGCGTTCTATATAGACTAACAGATCTCATGCGCATTCATCAGTCTTTTCGTGCGAGTAGTCTTGACTTTCCTATCCTTGAGTGTCTGATCGATTTGATCTAAATAGTTGGTGGTCTTTCAGACCCTTTCGTAGTCTATACCTGTATCATCAACCTTTCTATACGTCCAAACCAACGTGGCATGCCTTTCTTCGTCTTTACAATCGCCAGTTACTTTGCAAATTACTTCATTGCGTGTAATCTAAATTCGTTGTTTATGTACCTACCTTATATACTTATAATGGCATGCCTTACCAATTCGTAGGCGAAATATTTCATGATTAGCATATACCGTAGCCAAAACAATTGCCCGGAGGAATGTCGTACAACGATACACAAGGTCCAATCCAAGGACTGTGGCAACTGCATACCGTACATTTTGAGTTCGCCTACGTAATGGAATCATGCATATGTAGGGGACACGTGTGTTTTGAATACAACACGTAATTAACAAGTGACATTGGCCGTATTAGCATTCTATTTAATTAGTGATCTACGAGCTTTACGATGAAGGGAATTGTTGTCGGAGAATCCGCATATGTTTGAAAGGAGGTTGAAATATACGTTTTTTAATTTAAGGCGCTTGAAAGATTCCGATGGAATCGTCATCTATCGCGTTGTAACATAAATATATCATCAGCGGAATTATTTTAATATATGTGTAAATATAATTATTATTATGTGTTATTACGCCACGGACTTCCTGTTAAAATACCCTTTGGAAAGCGTGAACATATACGAAGGTTATGTTCAGATAGCTAGTTTGAAAAGCCTTAGTTTTATTCACTGGGATAAAAAGTACGCAATATTTTAGCAGTTGATAAAACAGTTATTTGCCAATACAACTTGCAAGTTATTAACAACTGTATATAACTGTACACATGAGGTAGGCAATACTTATATTATTAAGGGGCAGACTTTGTTTCTTTGAACACGCTATTTACAAGAACTACTATAACATACTAAGCCATATGTATATTTCATCATCCTTATATATCCTACTGATAACTATAAATGCGAAAGTTTGTGAGTATGGATATTTGTTACTCAATCACGCCAGAATGGCTGAATGGAATTGAATTAAATTTGGCACAGACAGATTAACCTTTATACTTGTGTATTAGTACCTGGATTAACACATAGGATATTATGCTTTGTTCTGAAAAATAAATCTGGATAAAATCACAAATGAAATCGATTTTTACGCGGTGAAAACCACGGGCACAGCTTGTAATATTATAAAGTGTATTTTATATAATAGGTATTTATAACAAAATAAGAGAGAGAACGCGCGAGAATTCTAGATATTTCTTTGAATAAAAAGGGCATTGACACGGAATATGCAAAATATTTGGATTTGGCCGCGATTTGAGCCATTTATATTAATTATCGCGTGAGGATGTCCTGCAGACTATCCAGTTATCAGCAGCATCCGGCAGTGCTTAATATCTGCACTACGCCACAGAACAAGATCGCGTCAGTGGCAGACGCGTTCGCGATCATGTTGCCAATATTAATTTTAACTTTTACTGTTCTTGGTGTTCAGGCAAGTGATTTAAGAGGTGAGTAATGTATACAGCGTGTCTTTGAAAATGTAAAGGATAGATTCTAAAAGTCACAGGGTGTTGGGAATATATCGACGTGACGATGCAATAAAACAAATAGCTACATAGATAAGAAAATGTCATGATTAAAACGATTAGTAATGGGTATTATTAATCATTTTTTCATTTGAATTTCGAAACATCTTTGGTCTTAGATTCTACGTGTGTTACTTTACGTTACAGTAGATTTTTATGCGAAAATAAGGTCATATATTTGACAGCTTTCAACGTATTTTTTTTATTTGTTTCCACAAATAATTTGCATTATAACATGCTTGAACTTTTCCATTTTCTAAGGCAGCATGTATAAGAAACGGAGGTAGTGGTACTTTCATGAACTAGTGGTTCTCAAGAAAAATAGGAGATTATTAGAACTTAGGCAATTATTATTCTGATATTATATCAACCAGTTTAGGGTAGGATGTGATGCCGACAGAGACCTTGATATGTTTGACTGCATTGAAGATCTGTTATTCCAACCAGAACTAAAAAAGTTCAATGGAATACTTGTACTAGGCTATGAATGTCTATTAATAAACCACGGAGTTTTCAGTTTACTTTGATCGATTTACTTTTTTTGGGTGGAGAAGGGTCTTTCATATTTCACGTTCTTTCCTATGGCTATATAGTAGGCTATGGCAGAATACTTGTAACTTGTCATTATATTTTTTTCTTGAGATTTTCCCTATAGAGTACAGCGTGGACTTCTTCATAGAGCGTGTGAAAAGATCCCTGAAGGGTCGGCAACCCTTTTATACCCTTATATAATTTATTTCTTCTTTATACTTTTATACCCCAGGTGTTGCAAGCTTGCATAGGCAGCGGAAACTGGTTGTTTGCCAGCAAAGTAAAGCTTAAGCATATAAATAATCGATGTTGATAATATTTAGGTGCTCTGGTTGACCCGGAATGGCAGGGAGTGATCGCAGCGGGCGGAATGCACATCGGCGCCGGCAGGACCAAACGATTTGTTGAACTCAACGAATCTCAGGTACTTTAAATAAAGTAGCCGGCAAAGAAGTTGTACTTCTGTATACTACTATAATTCATCCAGTAGTGTTACACATCAATAAAGATCTTTATCACCGAATGAAGTGGGTTACATTACCTAATATCTAATGCTTGAGGCTTACACTGAAATTATCAAACGGCGCATTTTAAGCCCACAAGTATAATATTTAAACCTGAATTTGTACAAGGTGTGTTGCCATGTTTGATATCTACGGTTTAATATCTTTAAAAATGAATATCCTTAAATTTTTAAGTTGAATTTTTGTAGATACCTTATTGTCGTGGTGGTCGAGTAGTTTGAAAAGTCGTCTGCAACGCAAAGATTGCAAGTTCGAACCTAGACTGCACCAATGGGTATTTTCAGAACTTAGTAGGAACAGTGATTAAAAAACTGTTAGAGCTACCGATACCGATTACGGTGACGGAAAGCATCGTAAGGAACACTACGTGTTTCAGAAGATATTCCAATATCTAGTCGTGTTGTTATCTGCATCATGTTGTATAGTAAAGTTGTTACCTGCGTACCCCTTCGGGGACATATTTACAAGAATTATGTTCTTAGCCCAATCTGCCGTACCAAGCGTGCATCCTGCCAAACGGCAAGACAGGTCATTGTCGGCACCTCCATCACTGTATCCAGGAGGACTTCAAGACTGATTTCCTGAAGTTCATGGACTACCTTTGCGTGATTAAGAGATCGTAAGTTACCTACGAACTAGTGCTCTGCCCTCTCTGCCTACCCCGCGAGGTTACCTACACAGCTTTTTATCTTCCACGGGGCCTTAATTAGGCAAATCATTTGCCTATCATGCCACGTGGGCCGAATACCTTGCTCAATGAATTAGCATTCCAATACGGCACGGCGTTATCAAGATTCTCGAGTGCGATTTGGATTTGAGACATTAGGTTTTAAATGTTAAGTTACTTTTTGGTTAATTTTAAGTTTTACTAATGTGACACTTAGGACTTAATTAACTTCGACTAAGTACCTTTTGCCAAATTTATCGGCTATAAAACTGAGCATGTGTGAAGATACTGATTCATATGGGCAAAGCGAACGAGGTCTGCAAGTCTAGGAAGAAATGGCTCTCCACGCTTTCTGCTACCCGTGAAGGATTAGGCGTAAATATATGTATGTATCAAATTAAGGTACATGCTGATGCAGATTTGAGATTTCTTACTTGATTCCTTTACTTATGACCTAAATCGGAACATGTCATAATATTAAGAGGTAATATAATTGATAAACTTGATCATGTATGATCTGAACAATATGTTTGCTCCCCAGTTCCATCGGAGCCTGCTGCCCAGACGACAATAGTGGCTTCAGCTCCGACGGCCGCCTAGCTGGTGACCTGCCCGCGACAGCTCCCAGGGAGGAAAACAATGAAGCCATTGTGAAAACCATCCGAGCAGAGAACCGAGGTCCGTAGGATTTTACCTTAATAAATGGATTCTCATTATCTTGGCAATTTCATTTCCCAATCGAATGTGGACCCTTGAGATCTGGATACAAATTTTAAGACCCACCATTTACTTAGAGTAATCTTTCTACATCATAATTAAAATCCTTAACACTAAAACTAAGATAATAAAAGACATATAAATAGTTTCAAGATAATTTATCTTCACAAACTCTCAAGGTGTGGAATGAACACTCTGTTAACGTTGTTCCCTAGAGAAATTTTAAACAGCATTTCATTCATTTCAATATTTTTGCACGGTCACTAGCACGCAAATAATATCCTTAATATAACAAGGGTCAGACCGCATCCTTGGACATAAAATGCATTCCAATTCCCTACATTGATCTTGATTTGTAGCATAATTTTCGGAATCTTTGGAAATTGAGTTGTTTCAAAGTATGTATACCATATCATCATGCTCCACTTCTATGTTAGCCACTGGACCATGCCTTACAGTTATCACGAAATAACTATCTACTTGGCTTACATCTTACAACAGAATCTATTGCTTATTAGCAATTGAGTTCTCTTAAGGAAATATTTTTAGGATGTGGTTTGAGCACGCGTTCATTGGGACGGGTGACTGGCGCGCGACCAGCCAACCCTCGTGAGTGGCCTTGGATGGCGTCCATCACGCCCGAAGGCTTTGAGCAGTACTGCGGCGGGGTGCTGATCACAGACCGACATGTTCTAACAGCCGCTCATTGCGTTAGGAGGTACCGTATTGAGCCTTCCCACAAGGGTCTCCGAAACTGTTGCCAGAGGTGTATAGTCTAGTACCTGCACATGTCACCGGATATTTTAGGTGCCACGACTAAACACACGTTGTTGAATTTCTTCTTGAACATAGGTATACGGGTTTCCTCTCGATGTTTTCCTTTAACGTAAAGCTCGTGGTGGTTTCTGACCTTACATTCATTCGGTGATTAAATAATCAGCAGTATTGACATGACAAATATACCAGCACCAGACTGTACCATTGAGTTTTCATTGGTACAGTCTGGAATCGAACTTGCAATATGTTTGTTGCAGGCGGCTAATCGAACCAGTCGGCCTAAACATAATCTGAACTTGATTATTTCTACCTTTTTTTATTAGTCGCTTACACGGCAGCTTATATAAGTTAGCTGTTTTACAATAGCAATGCTGTCTGTATTCAAAATTAACCTTACCAGCTTTCACCTTGACCACAGATGGAAAGCAGAGGATCTCTTCGTTCGACTCGGCGAGTACGATTTCAAGCGCACTAACGACTCCCGATCGTACAACTTCAGAGTAGTTGACATAAAGCAGCACGCAGATTTCGACCTATCCAGCTATCACAATGACATCGCAATTCTGAAGTTACACAGGCCAGCAGTGTTCAATACCTACGTCTGGCCGATATGCCTACCGCCACCAGGGATACAGCTCGCGAATAACACAGCTGTTATTATTGGTAATTTATTACAGGACTATATACTTATGTACCTAGGCTCCCAATCTTAAATTGAACTAGAAGATAGATTTATAGGAAATGCAACTAACGAAACTCAATACAGTTATCTACAATTTAAAAAAAATTACATGAGAATGAAAGAGGAACGGTTGTGCATTTATTGCAGGCTGGGGCACACAATCTTATGGCGGGCCTCACAGCAACGTTTTGATGGAAGTGTCAGTCCCTATTTGGGATCACCAGGAGTGCATAGAATCGTTCGTGGATTCAGTGTTCGATGAGAATATTTGCGCTGGAGGCCATGATGGCGGGAAGGACGCTTGTCAGGTAATGTATCTATCCATGTTATCAACTTAATCCATTTCTTTATTATTTATCTTTTTTACGTATTAAATGATTCAGATAAGTTGTGAAAAGTGGAGATGTGGTAACAACCGACACACCTTTGCATATCCCTTCCTTAACCCTTGTGGGAAAACGTGTTTGTCCTAAATATTATTCCCTATATAATTATCGTAAAACCATCCTGTTATACTATTGTTTGCAACATTTTCTGTTTACAAAAGTATTGGCTGTTCGAAATATATTTCTAGAAAATGCACATTTATCCACGTTTAATTCGTTTATTTGCATTTATTAGAATGACATTATAAACAATTTTTTTTTATACAACAAGAGTGGCAAATAAGCATACGGCCCATCTGATGGGAAACGGTTACCGCAGCCTATTTACGCTCACGATACTGAAGTATCACTTGCGTGTTGCCACTCTGTGTTCGGAGAGTTACAGTGTGTTGGCAGCATAATAGGTTTAATCGCTCTGCTTCCAACACAATGTAACAATCCTCCCCCCTCCCCAAGGAGCTCATTTGGAAACCTTATTCACCGCGTAGGAACACAACACAAAAAATTGTGTTATTTGGCTACGGACTTCTATAAGGTGGAAGTCCTGCTCCAGTCGGGCAGCTCCGAATTCGAACGGGAAACCCGTTATGCCCTAACTCTCTTATTTTAATTCTAATTATATTTATAAAGTAGTTTGTCCTTAATAACATTCGAGTAAGCTATCTGCCACTGAAAGTCAAAATTTGCCCAGCCGTTTCGGAGATTATCCGGGACAATCAGTAAAACCGATAAAAAAATTAATTATGTTTTTGTCTTCAGCACAGAAAAATTGCACCTACTTTCTCATGCATTTAGAATAACACTGTTAGTTTGACATTACCAACAGTAACTTACATTTTATATTTTAGTTTTATGGACATGGATTTCAATATGATTTTAACTAGTTTTGATTTTCGATACATACAAAAAAAATACATTTTTAAGCACACAGCGCACCTGTTCTGTTAAGACCCTTCTCAATACCTAATCTGCTTGTAAATAATTTGCTACAGGGAGACAGCGGCGGACCATTGATGTATCAGATGTCCAGTGGCCGATGGGCTGTGATCGGCGTGGTCTCCTGGGGCATCCGATGTGGCGAGCCCAACCACCCCGGGATGTACACTCGCGTCGACAAATATCTAAGCTGGATCGTGCAGAATGCTCAATTTTAATTATTTTTCTCATTGAAGTTCCGGATATGGTGATAACAAATATATGAGCCCGCAGTTGTTTATCTGCATACATATATGTGTGTATGTGTTGACCCAAATTAAAATTAAATTCACAATTTAACATGTTCATTTGGTGACTTTATCGTACACACACATAGACATATTATTTTAGCTTACCACGCAGTTTCTTTTTCGATTTGACGAAAACACTTATAAAATTTTGGTGAGCTTTGTGCCAACCGAAGGGTTAGGCAGAGGTGTGTTCGTAGTTCCCAAACACACACCTTTCGCCGGAGATATAGAGACGAAGCGAAAGAGGTATGTAAGTCTAGAGAGAACTGGCGCTCTATACTCTCTGCCTACCCCGTTAGGGACTTGGCTCGATGATATGTATGTATTACAACATCTGACCAGTCACAACAGTATAAAACTGTATTTTTCGCTCTCAAAACCAAAACAAACCAAATAAAACATAGAGAATAAAATATCTATTTTGATACAAAAAATATTACGTCACAATATCATTAGTTACATTAACATATCTTGGGTGACCATTTCACCGCACTCCTCGATGGATTGCAGCATGTCTGTGACTGCGGCCTCATCAAGCGGTGGATGAAAAGTAAAAGCCAGGCGGAAGAAGTTCTTGTGCCGTCCTAGAGGGGAGTACGCGACCATCAGACGAGAGCTCAAGGTCAACAACTCTTTAATCTTTGGTGTTATCTGAAAATCACAATAGTTAATTTACAAATGCCATGCATCTGTAGTCTACAAAATGGCCACTAAGTAGTACCACCAAGAATGTACCAAAATTTCAATGTTTTGAAATATCGAATGTTGAAAAATAGGGTTGTGTGAATCAGATTTATTCTGGAAAGTGTTGTTCAATTACTTCTATAGCTTATATAATTTAATATTCTCATATTTTGTTATCCTACCTACCCCGTGAGGGACATGGTGTGATAACGTGTATGTATAATAAGATGCACATATTATCTCGCATCATCATAAAAAATCTACAGGCAAAATGAGCAAATAACACTGGAGATCTATAAAGTAGCAGGCGCTATAAGCAGATACTAATTATATCATACGATTGTACCAGAACTAGATGATACTACCATGTTCGCTAGTGCAATACATTTTTGTTTAACACAGTGTAAACAAAGTTTAAATACATATTATCGCGCAGAGTCCCTCGCGGGGAAGACAGTGAGAGTAGAGCGCTAGCCTCTAAGCTTACAGACCAAGTAAATATTGCCAACATAGCGAACTGTTATAATATTAATGAATAATTAAATACTTGTACCATGTAGTTTAGGTATAAGTTCAAAAACTATATTAAAAATTACTAAATTAAAAAAGTATATTATATTATATTATATTATTATTAAAGAGCCGTGGTGGCCGAGTGGTTCGAGCAGTTGCCTGCGACGCAAAGGTCGCAAGTTCGAATCCCGACTGTACCAATGAGTTTTTCTGAACTTAAGTACAGTGATTAGTCACACCACGAGCTTTACGGTGAAGGAAACATCGAGAGGAAACCTGCATACGTCTGAGAAGAAATTCAAAGGCGTATGCATAGTCGTGCTTGAGTAACGGCGATGGACTCGCCATCTGTCACGTTAGCACCTAATATACCTCTGGCGGAAAGTGGGTGTGTGGGTATTACCTATACACCTCTGCCTACCCCTTCGGGGACCCTTGTGGGTAAGCGTGAGGATATATTATTATTATATATATTATTATTATAAGTTCAAAAACTTAAGGGTCATTACGGAATCATACTATACCTTATGCATCAGCTCCCACCATTCGGCATTTTCTTCCCGAAAGCGCATAAACTTTGGTATGTACCAGAAGCACACATTTGGACACTGTAGAACATTGGATACGAGTCTAAAGCCTTCTTTCTGCGATATGGATTCAAAACAGAACTGAGCTATGTCCATCGTGTGGTCAGTGAGCTGATTCAGGCCGCTATCACCTCGAGCCTTCCATATCATCCACAGTTTGAATGCGTCTATCTATAGAATAAACGAATACAGAGCTATTTTATCACAGCAGTCTTCAATTAATCTCTAACAACAATTATAATATAGCTTAAAGTTTATTATGTATATGTTTGAAGGATGTCAATATAAGTTGAGGAAATCGTTTGTTACTGGACACAATCAGAGCACTATTTAGCGATTCGAATTTCGTAGTCCACATAACGTATGTGGAAGTAATCCATTCCGTGAAAAATTCACAGAGTGGCAAGTAATCTGATAAGAATTTAATTCAAAAGGCTTAAAGCATGTGATCCCGACCTTTCGTCCGCATTGAATACTTTTATCCCCTGTGTCATAGCTGACGTCATAGAACTTATCCTGCTGGAATAGGTACTGAGCAGCAGCAGAATTGGCTTCGTGAAGCAATCCCTTTTCCCTTATCAGGAATAAAGAACACTGGAGCGGAGCACCTGCCATCTTGTGGGGGTTCCATGATATCGAATTGGCCCTAATAGAATAAAAATACATGTAAATACAATGTAGTTAAAATTACACAATACTCAAATTTGTGTAATCGTGTGAGTTTATACCTTTCAATGCCTCTCAATTTGGTTCTATGCTCGGACGATAGCATTAGACTTCCTCCCCAGCACCCCTGTAATATAATATTTTTAATATAGCCAAGAATGAAAACAAGTACACTAGCAGTTTCGGGCTTGGGACGGGCCAAGTAATAGCTATGGTAAAGAAATGGAACTAACGATTCCCCGACTGCAATTATTTTGCTTTAAGACCTTACTCGCCACACACACTTTACCCAGGACTATAGTCATTAGTATGATACAATCAAAATATTATTTCTTTTCGAGTTTGGGTTAGTTTAGGACAAAACTTGTTACCTCAAGTTGGCACCACATAGCCCATGGCACAGCGTCAAACTTCAAAAAACTTCTACTTAGTTTTAATATACGAAAATCTTAATGTTGGCAAAAAATACTTACGTCTACATGCATCCATATACCATATTTTCTGCATATATCAGCAACAGTATCCAGATCGTCAATAGCACCAAGAACTGTTGTACCAGCTGTGGCATTTACAATAAGAGGATACCTCCCAGCTGCCTTTTCTTCTTGGATGGCTAAATCCAATTCCTTAATCATGATCTGTCCGTCATCATTTGTTTTAATTATTTTTACACTTTCTGTTCCAAAGCCAAGCCAATGTGCGGCTTTTTTAATGGAATAATGACTCTGGAATGGCGACGATGATATTGTTAATTGTATTTGTAAAATCATGTAGCTTTTTTTATATGTTCATGGATACGTTTTCCATATATAACCACAATAATAAATAAATACCTCGGAATAATTCCACACAAATTGACCTAGTCCCAAATTAAGCAAAGCTTGTGTTATAGTAACGATAAATTTACTAGTATGAATAGATATATATTTACATAAATACACAGGACATCCAAGACTAAGGTACAATATACTCATGTTCATCACACAAATATCTGCCCTCAGCGGGATTCGAGCCCGCGACCTCAAGTTTCGCAGTCAGGAGCTCTAACCACTAGACCAGACGGCCGTCGATATTTGATGCCATAGACATCATTGAAATTTACATATTTATTCCCATCAAAATTTTATTAGAAATAATAATTACCTAGTTAGAACCAGGAAGAAGTTACCTCCTAAGAACACTAAGCTTTTTCATACTCACATGTTCAGAAGTCAATAAGACCAACTCTGGCAGATTCCTCATTCCCTTACTTTTAACTTCTGGGAAGGCTTTGAATCTAGCCGCAACTATGGCGTACATGATAGAAATACTCCCGCCTGGACTAAATATCCCGTCGCCGTCAGGAATGCCGAACAATTTGAGCACATGGTTTAATATTTTCATTTCGATCAGTGTGAAAACTGGAGCTACCTCGAAGGTATACCTGTAATGTATTTCCAGAAATCTTTACAGAACATAATCTAAGTACATAATATAAGTATAGTAATTGTGTATAAGGATAAGTCGAGTATTCTAAGTAAGAGTATTCTTACCAAAAACGATAGCGTAGCAATATAAACCTTGACTAATAATATCGATTATAAGCTTGGACAGAAACCTAACATGGGAATAGATAGTAAATAAATAATAAATATAATGAATGGAAGCCTTGGTGGCTGCTTGGTTACAGTATTCGCCTCGCAACGCAAAGGTTGCTAGTTTGAACCCCGAGGGTACACCACCACAACAAATACATTTTCTGAACTATACTGTACTCTATGATACAATAGAAAGTGCTAAATGAGAGGTCCCGGTGGCAGAGGGGTCAGATACATATAGCTGATATATAAACTCGCACGGAACAGGCGTGTCATAAGTAAATTAATTTGCAAGCGCCAGTTGTCTATAGACTCTTTGAATTCATCCACATTCATCTGTCACTTCAATCATGCTCGCCGGTTTCGAGTACTCACGTTTGATCAGTTTGATCTAGATAGCTGGAACGTCTTCTTCCGCACACCTACGTATTTTATCTGATTCGTCAATCTTTCATTACTCATCATCTTTACAATCCCACGCCAGCTCCCTTGCAAATCTTTAAAGGCCTTTGAAAGGACGGCTCGTATTATAATAAAAAGATTTTAACAGTTATCAATACAAACTGGCTAGTGTTAAACGCTTCTGAAATCCACGCCCCGGAGAGACCATAAGGGTCTGTGCCACCGTAAAGCTGATTCCGAAATGTACCCTTGTCTGTTTTAACACAGTATTGAAGAACTTTGCGGACGCATTGCTCTAGTTTCTCATCAGAGGTTTTTTCTGATAAATCCAGATCCAATATAGCCTGAAACATTCAATATTCTTTAATAAATAAAGATAACAGACAAGTATGCAATACAAATCCATTTTTTTATGGAATTTTATGTGATTAGGCATTAAACAGTTATAGGACTGTAGGTACTAATTATCAAACAAATAAATGTGTGATCTTATTATACAAACTAATGTTACGAACTCTTCAACTTAAGTGTTAAGCATTTTCTTGGAAGCATTTTTCTTTGTCTTTACGGAAGGATCCCAAAAGTGGGCTATTGGAGAGGGGGTGGTATATACATTGAAGAGTTAATCGCCGTCTTTGAATTTGTTACCAATCGTATACAGGTTAGATCTCGATGTCTTCATTCGCACTAAAGCTAGTAATCTACACTATCTACACTAATATTATAAAGAGGAAATATTTGTATTTTTGTATGTAACGAATAAACTCAAAAAGTACTGGACCGATTTTAATAAAGGATCTTTATTTACAATAACAACAATTAATAATATTTACAAAGAACTTCTTGGCACGTTGCCTCGGGATACCGATTTGGGACAAATATTTTATCTGTAAGTAGTTAGTTTCAACTGTTCTTTGTAAATTTTAATAATTCTTTTTTCATTAGAAAGCTACATTATCATTGAGTAACATAGGCTATATAGTTCTTTTCAGAACTATCTCTTTGAACTTGAATAATTTCTTTTTTATTATTATTATTTTATTCTTAGAGTGCTTTTCCCACGGGCAATTGTATGTGGCATGGCATGGCCTGAAAATCAATACGTTTTGTTGCCACCTACAACCACAGCCAACGTAGTGTACAGGGAGGCTTTAAGATAAGCATACATTTTTTTTCTAATTTAGTGATTCATGGTCGTTTTAATTTGCATGCTTATAACTTAAATATCTGTGCCTATTTATGTCTACCCGTGCGAAGCTGGGACGGGCCGCTAGTGTAATATAACATTGTACTTAATTTCATTACGAAAAATAATCATCGTTACAGTCAGGGTTTGAACTTGCAATCTTTGCAACTACATATACATATATACCACTCTGCCACCACAGCTCACGGGACGTTTTTTTCTTGACTTGCATGCTATATGAACTTTTTTATTGAGCTTCGGTGGCCATAACCCTGGGGGACTGGTATGTCGTAAACCTACGAGAGACGGATACAGGCTCGCCATGTTTTGCGTTGTCTCCTTTATTTTGGATGAAAAGAAGTTATTGCTTACTCTTCCGGAAATAAATTAGGTAAGACAGAATGCTGCAATACTGTGGCAGCCACTGCAGTTCCGGGTGCAGTATATATAAGCTGCTTTTACTATACAATACTTTCGGTACCGTTGTACTAAACCACTCTTGAATATCAACTATCATATGTAGAGCATTTAATGAATTTAAGAGTGTTATTTTTGTTTGTATACAACATTGTCGGCGTTGCTTGTTATAACTGTGTCACTTTAGACTTGCATGCAGAGAACAGTTCCAAAGGTTGGCCTCAAAATTAATATGTAAGTAACAATCAGTTAGTCAGAGGTGTTTATGATCAGAATATACAATTTCATCTAGAATTTGTGTAAAAGGAATAAATCTAAACTTATCTAACTTAAACGGTCGCTTGGTCTAGTTGTTGTTCCTGTCTGTGGAGCTCGTGGATTCGATTCGAACGAATTCGAGGCGGATAATAGGTCGATAATCATGTCCATCTATTTTATTATAATATATGTGGTATACAGGATCCATAGATTCGGATAGCGTCTCGCTCTCTACTCTGTGGTTCGTAAATAAGTACAGGTTCTCTTAAAATAAAACTCGTATTAATTAATTCAAGGGGTTTTCTTGAAGATATAATAATAAAGGTTAGGCCTGCTGTTCGCGTCCATAGTAGAAATGATACGTGAACTCGGGTCTTACTTAACAAAACACTGAGAGAGGTAGAAAACTACGGATCTTCCATTCATATAAAAGGGTTGCCTGACTACGGACTGAAAATCGCAGCCAACTGGCACTAATTCCAGGTAGGTAGTATAAGTTCTTGCGATGTGTGGAGTTTTCTGATATAAATATGTTTTGACAGAAATAAGGTGCCCTCGTTTAGTAGTTATAGGATATGGTGGCCACTTGAAACTAGCCACTAGAAAATTAGAAGATTAAAAATTCAAATCTAAAAACTTATAGGAGAAAAATCTAAATAATAAGTACATACAACCTTACGTTGTACATAAGTACGATTTCGATGAGGGCTAATCAAACTTGTAGCTAAGCAATCACATTACGACCTCACCTAGAGCAGTAGATGTAGCAGTGTTTTAATAAGGGGTGAACAAGGTTTAACCCTTTACGACAAATTACATCTATTCAAATCCCGTCATAACAAACTATGTCCTAATTCTACCAGACAAACTTTGTACGGACTTGTATCTGTGTCGAGGCCCCGCTACCATTAATCTAGTGTTAAGCTATTTGAACAAAGTAAGTGATAATTATCGCCCATTGTCAAAATATGTAAGGTACAAAATATTTAATTTCATTACCTTCTTCATAATTTTTCCGAACGTACAATAAAGTGTCAATAGTTACCTCCAACTCCTTGGGATGTTGAAACTGAATCAGTGGAACAGAATCAGCTCTCTGATCTTTGACGATGCTTAAGACTTTATCGAGAAACGTATGGCCATTCGAGTCCATCGCGACTTGGCGGCCACATTCGACCAGTCACTCGAGTATGTGCGCGCGAGGCAACTGTCACTCCCATACTATAGCTTGCTCATGTTGCAGTAATGCGTATTTACACATCTACAGGATGTTCTTCGTTCTCATATACACATTAAATTTGGACCAAGTTACTTAGCGGTACCTACCCGACTTCGGAGCAAGAACTCCAAAATAAGTCTTCACAAATTCCAATGTAGCTAAGTCGGTCACAAAAATGATTTTAAGCGCGGCAAATTTTCTGAACCACACGCATGGGTCACCGAAAGGGTACGCAGAGGTGTATAGGTAGTACCCACACACCCACTTTCCGCCAGAGATATATTCAAGGTGCCAACGTGACAGAGGCGGATACGCCTTTGAATTGCTTCTCAGACGTATGCAGGTTTCTTCTCCATGTTTTCCTTCATCGTAAAGCTCGTGGTGTGACTAACCACTGTACTTATTTTAAGAAAAACCCATTGGTACAGTCGGGGTTCGAACTTGCGATATTTGTGTCGCAGGCAACTACTAGAACCATCCGGCCACCACGGATACGGATATCATCAAAAAAATGTCATGAGGAAGTCTAAAGTGTATAATTTATTAAGATTTTGCATAAATTGGTTTAAATATCGTGTGCTAATTATTGAAGTCGTCTGATAGCTTTCATCAAAACCGTTCCTTAATCCATTTGAGATATAACAAAGAAATGTATCTACCCAAGCGAAGCCGAAGTAGGTTACTAGTGTATGTATGAAATATAGATACTGAACGTTAAAAAATAGTGTAACAGTATGTGGGATGCAAACTCAAACCTTGGATCTCATTGACCCCATTTCAAAGGCTTTAAAATATTTTCCGTAATATGTTGTGTGTTACATTATCTATATGTTTTTAGGTTAAAGTCTGAGGGCCTGCGTCCTCAATTACAACAACACTTGTTATAATTGTAACAATAAATGATAAATAATTTAATTAATATACACAATAATATAAAGTACACAATATTTATGCTCATAGCATGATGATATAGAGCCGTCCTCAAAAAATGGTTTATGTAATGCAAAATTGGATTAGTACTTTTTCAGATTAGATAGTTCAAACAAAACTGTACTAGCCTCTGTTTAATTTTATAAAATTAATAATATCCTCTCGCCTTCCCACAAGGGTCCCCGAAGGGGTAGGCAGAGGTGTATAGGTAATACCCACACCCCCACTTTCCGCCAGAGGTATATTAGGTGCCAACGTGACAGATGGCGAGTCCATCGCCGTTACTCAAGCACGACTATACATACGCCTTTGAATTGCTTCTCAGACGTATGCAGGTTTCCTCTCGATGTTTTTCCTTCACCGATAAGCTCGTGGTGTGACTAATCACTGTACTTAAGTTGAGAAAAACTCATTGGTACAGGCGGGATTCGAACTTGCGATCTTTGTGTCGCAGGCAACTGCTCGAACCACTCGGCCACCACGGCCTTAATTTTAGAGTGGATAAAATTTAGTATTCAGAGCAATATTGTAGGTTTTATTAGTATAATTGTAGATCGTAGCTGGCCTTTAGTTAGCATTATACAATCGAGTACGGTGTTATTGTATCACATTGAACGCGGAAAGGGAACACGCACTCATATACCAATTAATCTCGATACATATACATTCATAGGGCTGGCACGAGTATTTAACAGTTGCTTGTTGCTTGGTTACTGATCTAGCTACTTTTAGATAATAACTTGCTGTGCCCGCGACTTCGTACGCGTGGAAATTACCAAAAAGTTTCCAAAACAAAAGTTACTTCCTATTACATCAGCTATCTGCCACTGAAAGTCCCGTCAAAATCAGTCCAACCGTTTCAGAGATAAGTCTGAACAAGCAGACAGACAGACAGACAAAAATTGTAAAAAAAAAATATTTTGGTATATTTACCATGTCTACATCCATATGCATTTAGTAAAAATCACCGGAGATTTTTTAAAGTGTCAATGTGACAGATGGCGAATCTTCGGTCGTTTTCATACTATCATTAGTCCGAGTGCCTTACGGTATAGGCCGATAGAATATAGCACTAATTCTCTTTAGACAAACAGACCTCTTTCGCTTCATCATAATTTATCAGTCACTTCATTAATGCTCGCCGACTTTACTGAAGCATATGAGCTATTAAAAACGTATGCAGGTTTCTTCACGAAGTTTTCCTTCACCTTCAAGATGGTAGTGTGCTTATTCACTCTACTCAAGTTCAGAAAAACTCAGAAAGACTGCCGGAATTCGAAACTGCTATTTTTGTTTCGCAGACGAGTAGTAGGCACTGGGCCACCACACCTTGAACATAATTGTTTGAATATATATACATACATGAACAGGTTTCTTAACAAAGTTTGTAGTGTGAAGGAAAACTTCATGTAGAAGCCTGCATTTCTACCCGCATACTCTATTTTCTACAAAAATAATTAAAATAATCGAATGAGTAGAAAAATAGTATAAATAAATTTTAAGTGGCATGGTAGATATAGTTCATTTAATGTCATGGACGTTATATTAAGTATATGTTTAATGTGGCACAACCATTACCCACATTCGAATGTGCGACAGTGTTATGCGTTGCACGCATCCGTGATCAAATCATATCAAAACTAATTGATGAGTTCATTGCATTAATTATTAATTATTAATTGCCTATTGTAACCTCTGTAATTATATTATCAGCTTACCACAGGACGGCAGACAAATACACTTGATTACAATATTATTATGTACCAATGTTACATGGAGGAGGAATAAGTTAATATTGTTACTCTATTGATGGCTATCTTTAAAAAACGTATTTAAGGTATTATAAAGAGAGCGGTTTTTTGAAACGAAATACGACGATAATAGCAAGAACAATTACATTTTTCTTGTTCTTTTTCCAAAATAAGTTCCTTTTTTCGATTCGTTTTATTAGAAAAAAATATCTTCACGCCTTCCCAAGGGCCCCCGAAGGGGTAGGCAGAGTTATGTAGGTGGTATACCCACACCCATTCGTTTTCCGGATTTTAGCTGCCAACTTGACAGTTGCCGAGTCCATCGCCGTTATTCCAACTCGTCACACGTCTTTGAATTTCTTCTCAAACGAATGCAGGTTTCCTTTCGATGTTTTCCTTCGCCGTTGGTACAGTCGGTATACAAACATGCAATCTAGTGCAGTCTTTTATTCTAAGGAGAATAAACGCTATACGTAATCCTTATGTCTATCTCGTAATGTACCTACTCCAAAGACTACTATGTACTCGGTGTGATGGCAGCTGATGGCAGTCACGATTAATTATTTTTTTCTAGCTTGAAACCCCTTCATGCTTTATGAAAGAGGTTATAACCCGACATTTTGACATTTAAAAAATAACCGTGGAGAAAATAATGACTTTCTATGAAACAAACATTGTATATATTTAATGGTGCATGTAAGAAACCAGATTGTGAAAGTTGTAATCTTGGCCCAATAGATTTGCAACACAATAGATGTTAAGTGATTATACTTTTATTCGGACAATTTCACCCATCAAAATTTTCGTACAAAATAACAATGAATTTCCGCAGACCTCGTACTCGTTCACGTAAAAACTCAATGAATGTAATGAACACTGAAAAATGGCGAAATATTAATAAGAGAATGTCACGACGAGACTCTGATTACGGGGAGGACGATTCAGAAGCAGAAGAACCAAAGTGCACCGAGCTCAAAGACTGGATTGAAGAGTTTTTCAACACAAAAAGCCATAGTTCAGAGAAATGTGATCAAGATAACGAAGTACAATTGACAAGGAAACAAACACTAATATTATCTACACTAGTACCGGATGAAATCCTCCTAATGGCCAGGTAGTAAATCTTATAGAAATATTAATGACATACAAAATGTATGTACCCGTGCTTTATTCTCATGGGTCTTTCTTATCTCGACTAACCCTTAAGCTTGTTAAAATATGTGATAAGTACTAACTACCGCCTTACCACGGTGTTACCTGCAGTACCAAGATCTCTTTACATCACTTTTCAACCATCATAATATGAGTATAACAACTGAAAAAAAGCAGCTACCTCCTTATTTTTAAGCCGTATATACGTTCATAATCTTAACATTCAAAACATGTAATTACTGCTTAATCATAAGAGATCACATTTACTGGCATAAGGCCGCGTTTGCAGCATTTTTTGTCTCTTGTTTTATTGGATTTAAAATTATTTCAGATTGGACTGCAGTGAACCGAAGCGTTTCGTTGGAGTTCTATTGATGGCTGATGTATCCGGATTCACAGCGCTATCCGAACGCTACAGTAACACGGGAAAAGGCGGTACATATAAGCTCACAGCCACGCTTAATACGTACCTTGGCTCACTTATAGAATTGATTTATGGTCACGGCGGTGACATACTCAAGTTTGCCGGGGATGCATTTCTAGCACTTTGGAAAACTGATAACCGCACCTTTCTATGCCACACCATTCACACAGTCATCGCCTGTGCCCTCATAATTCAACACTCCTACTCGTCATACGAAACGGATGTCAAAGTTAATTTAAGAGTAAAATTGGCTATATCTGCTGGTAATCTAATTTTTGCTCCCATCGGCACTGGTATAGATATGAATTATGTCGTAACTGGATTACCTGTCACTGAAGCTAAGCTAGCCGAGAGTGTTTGTGCCTCGGGGGAAGTGAAGCTAACGTCTAGTGCTTGGGGCCATTGCTATTCAAGGAACTACGACCATGTTATTGACGATGATGGACATGTCACAGTCAAATCTATTCTGTACGATCCTCATGAGAGCGATGTCACAAAGCCATTTCTAGGGTTTGGAAATATGCTAAGGCAAATCAAAAAACCATTCGGCGCCATCGAAGCCCTTCCTGATTATCTTTGGGACAAGTCTAAAGTAGTAAGTGCCGCAGATGCCTTAAGAAAAAATGATTTACTGAGTCTTCGTAAGACTATTTTAATTGCAGAAGAAAAAAATATTGGATCAGAAATCCGCAAGTTCATGATACGACCAGTTCTAACGCAGGTGGATGCCCACCAACCACTGGAATACCTCACCGAAATGAGGCAAGTTTCTATTTTGTTTATAACCCTCAAACCGAGAGAATGTCCATTCATGCAGCTGATAACAATTGTGAATAATTCATACCAAATTACATGTGAAATTGTATATAAATCGATGGGGTGTGTAAATAAAATAATTCTGTTTGACAAAGATGTTATGATACTGGTCGTATTTGGTCTACGGGGCTTCAAGCACGAGTCCGAAGCTCAGGCTGCTTTAAAGTGTGCTTACAGTATTAAGAAATCTTTATCAGCATTAGACGGTGTTCTACAAGTGTCTATAGGAATAACAACCGGTCAAGTGTACTGCGGGGTGGTTGGCCATCCACTGCGACGAGAATTTACTGTTATAGGAGGTATTGTCAATAAAGCTGCCAGATTAATGTGCGTCTTTCGTAATAAAATCACATGTGATGAGAGTACTTTTGTAAAAAGTAAGATGTCAACCAATGCTTTTACTCTACAACCGAAAACTGAGCTCAAAGGCATAGGGCAAACTGGTAAAATATACGAATATACAGAAGAAATAAGAGTCAAAGAATTGTATGACATACCTATGGTGCCAGCGTTGTTGAATAGACAAGACGAAATGGAATATTTCGAGTCATGGTTACGTGAAAGTCATTTGTCATATCGAGATTTTGATGCAATTTTAATAGTTGGTGAATCACGTATTGGCAAGTCAAGACTACTAGAATGGATGGCGCGCTATGCAAGGAATATGGGATATCAAGTTTGCTATCTGAGTTTAACGTCTATACATTCAGCCACAGCATATTTAGCATTGAGCCAAATTATTAATCAAATATTAGGCCTCGAAGAACCAATAACGGGCTTCACTAAAGAACAAAAAATCGTAGAGTTGCTCACTGTTTACAATGAAGACCTGTGTTATTTGAATAACATACTTAAAGTACGGTTCGCATATCACGAAGGAATTTACTCTCAAGATACTAAAAGACGAAACGAAAAAGCCAAATTAATATTCTTAAAATTGATATCCAGTATAATGGACACACATGTTATATTTTTGGATGACCTGCATAATATGGATACTTCTTCGTGGGAATTCATGTCCCTCATGCTCAACGTTACTAAAATATATACAGTGCTCGCTGTTTCTCGGGGAAAGTTCAGTTCCGTACATAATTGGTTATATAATATATTCATAAATGGAAGCATAAGAAAGATTGTTTTGGGACCTCTGAGTCCGGACTGGATTGCTCCATTAGCTTGTCAGATATTAGATGTAGCTGCGGTTCCAACTGATCTATGTGATGCTTTAAAAAATAAGTGTAAAGGTATGCCAGGCCTAATCGAAAGTTTCATTGTTCACCTTTTCTCAAGTGGTGCTCTTGAACTAAAGAAAATTAAAGAAGATGAAATAGGCACATGGGACAGTGAAAACTTGCAGTTTCCCGATAAAGAACTTCTACATCCACAAGCTCTTAAGATATCAGATCAACCAAGATTAGATGAATTGATCCAAAATGACGCTACGGATGAAATTGGAATATGTATAGTTACTAATAAAGATGAATTGAACACAAATATAAACGTACAAAATTTAGATGCGTTGATAATGATACAAATTGACTCTCTCACGCCATATCAGCAATTGCTATTGAAAATTGCATCGGTGATTGGAAATATATTTTCCAGAGAACTATTGGAGAATATCATGTATGAAAACAACTGGCTCACTACCGCAAAGGCAATCAAACGACTATTTTCTATGCATATACTTACTTGTGCTAATGCAGAGAATTCCAAATGGAGGCGCAGATCCCTCTCGACCCCATCCATTGGATCTCATTGTTCGACACGAAGCGATCTAACATGCGAATGCAATTTTGATTATGATCCAGAAGCGTGTGAAAATCTTCCCAAATATGCTTTTTGTAAAGTGCTGAAATTTAGAAGTCGAAATTCTCAAACAACGTGCTATGAATTGTTACCTTTAAATCAGAAAAAAGAATTTCACTCACGTATTGTAAATTACTTAGAAAGTAATAAGCAAAAATGTCCCGAGTGCGGTGGTACAATCATGATAGTACAATCTTTGATGAATTTCCAAAAACCGGAATCTTGTATTAGCTCGATCGATACCAAAATAGGCGATGAGACTGAAAGTAGTGAATCCGAAGAAATTGTTAAAGAAACAGACCTTGTTGACACTTTACAAAGCAGCCAAGAATCCATTAGCTTTAGCCTTAAGCAACGATCGAAATCAGAAGCAAGTACAGCTACACCTAAAATAACATTAGATATGAAAAAAACCAACAGTGATATAATTAAAGAACTAATACCACCTGGATATAACTCGAATCATCAATTCGTACCTATACTGAAAATCAAGAATGAGGTAGATGATTCAGAATCACGCGGAAGATCAGCTAAGCGTGTTACAATGACACAACTACCGTGCAAGCAGCTCACGTTCGATGAGCTACATACTTTTAAAATATTCGATATGCTACGTAGAGTTACCGAAGCTGATAGAGTAGATGACTGGAATGAACTTGGCGTTTACGATAGTACGGATAATATGTGCAGCCGAGACAAGACTAAGTTATCATTCGCTATCCATATTGAAAAAGGCATGTCCCAGACAAATTTTAGTAAATGCACTTGCGCTGACCTAAACATAGAAATTTATGAACAACTTATTCATCACGCCCAACAAGCTGAAATGAAGATTAAAGCTATTGAATTTATGATAAAATATAGCTACTTAAGTCTTTTAAGTAATTTTTATGAAAATATTACTCCGAAACTCGACGAAGCAGAACACTTATGCTTGGAAAAAAGTCATAAGTTACACTCTACCGATAAAAAAAGATATTTGGGAAGAATTTACTCACTTAAAGCTGCTGCTTCCCTAATGAG
>JACCPG010010198.1:0-33106 GCA_016069955.1 Drepana arcuata | reverse complement strand
TGAAACCCGCTCATTTTGTGATCGGTATAATAAACACGAGCCGAAAATATATTTTTATCATGTTTACATTAACTGCTGTGTGCGATGCCGTCTGTATGCACCGTATACGTACGTGGGGCGTGGATACGCTATAAATTAGCGACCAAAATAAAATAGCATTCCTTGAGCGTGGAGCGAGGGCGTTAACAGCACAACAGCCGCTGTTACATGGGCGCCGAATGAACAGATGCGAGATTAACTGTCTCTCACCAACTCCTCGCGGTAACTGTTCCGAGTATCCAAGCGACGCATATTTACTAGTCAAAGGGAGGAACATCGAACATTCCAAGTGGTTTACTTCTAAAAAACAAAATATATTTGAAAGTAAATGCATTTCGAAGGTAATATTTTTTCTTCTCACTTTGGGGACCTAAATTAGCACAAAAAAATGTGACAAACCGGCTTATATAAATCAGCCGGGCCAAGGGTGTTAATTGAAACGAATTCTGCCTGCGTGCCCTGATAACATGTTAGTTCCCAGTGCGACCCATGTTTTGTTACAAAAAAAAGGTTATGTTTGGTATCCTACTAAGAACCTTCACCGATCACGATCAGTATTTGAACAATTTATCACTATATCCACTGGCTGTTTGGAATAGTTTTAGCATTAAGTTTTTTATGCTAAAAGTCGCGGGTTCAATCAACGACCATAGCAATATTTTCAAGTACTTCGCATACATTCCTAATATGAATATCTGTCAATCAAATTAAATTCAATTCTTTATTGCTATTCAACTATGTATATCCAATATGTACATAATTAATATTAGGTTATTATTGTGGCCCTTGTGGGGTACAGCAACTTTTGAGAGGGACAATCATAAAGAGGGGAAAAGTTACAAACTTATTTTAGCCTTAAATCTATTTATTACATGTCAGTCTAGAACAGGGTTAGTTTTCATGATATAATTATTATCATCATCATATTTTGCACCGAGTCCCTCCCTGCATGTGAGAGTAGAGCGCTAGTTCCCTCTAGCCTTACATACCTCTTTCGCTACGTCCACATTCATCACTTCCGAGTACTCCTGGCGCATATTCTTATTACACTTGAATAATGTGACTAAATGTGTAATAAATATTGTGACTGATGAAAACGCCAAGCCTGTTAAAACACATGCGTATTTTTAAGTTAGATGTGTCAAGTTAACGCAGATGACGGCAGCAAGGGTGGCCGATATTGGTACTGTGGCCTAAGCTCGCCATAAATCACACGAGCTGAGTTCAGTATCACCCCAGTCTCCCCTAACCAATGTGTCGTCACCCTCCAATACGCCGTAGGTGCTGAAGGGGCGTCAGACAAATATAGCCCCGGTTTGGTAACACCGCATGTTATGTCATCATGGGGATAAATTTAAGCTCAATTCAAGAACTTTACTTTTCAGCGACGGATGATTGTCTGACAGCTTGCTTTAAAAAGTCGTAGGAAAAAGTTTTTATAAC
Organism: Drepana arcuata; assembly: GCA_016069955.1. NCBI lineage: Eukaryota > Metazoa > Arthropoda > Insecta > Lepidoptera > Drepanidae > Drepana > Drepana arcuata. The sequence continues at coordinate 31,624 of JACCPG010010198.1, read as the reverse complement.
TTATACGTATATATCTTCGTGATGGCATGTAAGATACAAACTTAAAATAATCAAGGTCGCAGGTTCAATCAGACTCCAGAAGTCTGTATCGACGAGTTTCTTCGTAAAGCACAAACAATCATTTCAGTAAAGTTCAGTAAAGTTCAGTTACAGTAATTGGTTACAGTCCACCACCATCAGAAATAGTGTTCCTATAGTATGACTCAACAGTTATACTATGGTTTCTATAGGCAACGAGAGCAAGTACCACGTAAGTTTATCAGTACCGGAGCGAAGGTGTTCCGTAGGTATGTAAATGTAACCCTACATTATCTCCACTCAGCGTACAAGTGGTACATGAATAAGGAAATTAAGGTGTCTCCGTCCGTAACGAGTGTTACATTAAGGCAAAGATTTATTTTAATGAACAAATCCAGGCGAACGAACTTCACATATCCGGCAAACAAAAACGTCCGCGTTTAACGCGTGCTTAATTACATTTTCATTAATAAGCAATCATGCTTTTTGCAGCGGGGCAAATTGTAGATTAATTTGTACCTTGTTTATTATGTCGGTACCATCCATACATGTATACATACAGTCTCAGTATTCCGTCGAAACAAGAGCCTATGACGAGTAAATTTGTTAGTGACACTATTTACAATAAACATAGCCATTCAATCAAAATTGATATTCACTTATGATTTTGAAAAAAATACTTTTCTTAAACCATTTATCGTCTCAAGTAGACGTGCTTTTAGCAGACAAGTTCACTTCCATACTAATTTATTTTTATACCATTAATGCGGCAAACGAGCACAAGGCCCGCGTCAAGTTAAGTGGTCACCACCGCCCAAATACGCTTGCAACACCAGATGTATGGACTTGCACGTTTCTGACCCTACAAAAAACTCTCGCGTTAAAAACCCCATGCAGTTTCTTTCTACGGAAAACGGGTATTAATTCTACTTCGTTTGTTTGTTAACATGTTAACTCGCTTGTCCCCAGAGGGTGGTAGATTGGAGGCAGAGTTGAGATATACAGCAAAAGCATTAGGAGAGGCGGATTCCTCCACTCACCAGCTCATTATACAAACTGCAAAGGATCCTGACGTGTCGCTACTACATGCTGGAGCTCTCCTTCAACATTTAAAGGTAAGTCTTATAATCGAAATATTGACATCATAAGGACATTTGAGCTGGGTACGTGTCGGGTTTTATATTACTGTGTTCTATGACCAAGCATTTATACGCTGCTTAAATAGACAAAGTCTGAGATTTGCACATTGAACTCTAACAGTAATTACTACTGGTTCATTAAAATAGGCTTATTCTCCTCATCCTCACGCCTTCCCACAAGGGTCCCCGAAGGGGTAGGCAGAGGTGTATAGGTAATACTCACACACCCACTTTCCGCCAGAGGTTTATTAAATATCTTATTTACAAGTTTAAGAAAACCGGAATGGAAAATACGATCACGAAATAGAATTTAAACCAGCCCGTATGTTGCCTTTAACTGAATCAATCATACTTCTTCTGATATTTAATATCTTGGAAACGTAGGAGAAAACTTTCCTGATTTCTACTAAATAATAAGAATGAGTTCTTGTGAAGTAAGAAAAAGCTGAATGCGTTTTTTCTAGAAAATGTCATTGTATTATTCAAAACAATGTTTTATCACCCAGGTGGTGCATGCAGCAACTCGCGTCACGGTACATATGTACGACATAGAGTGGCGGCTTAAGGATCTCTGCTACAGCCCCAACATCCCCGACTTCGAAGCCTACCACATCGAGAAGATCTTCGACAACATCATACCGTGTGCTATCATCACACCTCTGGATTGTTTCTGGGAAGGCTCCAAGCTTCTGGGACCTGACTATCCCATATACGTACCGTAAGTTTTGTTGGTCGTTAGGTTGTTCATACATACACTTCAGTCGGGTAGAGAGAGACGGGGTTTTATTTACGTCCGTTCTAACAATTCCAGTGGTCTGCAACATAAGTTACAATGGACACATTTAAATCCTCAAGATGTGTTAGAAGAAGTGAAGAAACTGAAGTTCCAGTTTCCCTTCAGTACCATGGAAGCGTACATGAAGAGAGCTGGCATCTCCTCCGCATATATGAAGAAGCCGTGCCTCGCGCCCACCGATATACACTGTCCGGACACGGCACCCAACAAGAAATCCGGACAAGTAATTATATTTTCTTAATAACATTCAATGTAAATAAAATTTTGTATTAAAGGTAGATTATTGAATTGTATATAGTACATCCGTTTTCATATAGAGGTAATATTATTTGACTAGGGTCCCATAAGGCCCACATTAGGATCATATCCCAGCTCCTGGTACTTTTATAAAGACTTCAATTTACGACAGCTTTACAGGCACATAAATAAGCCTATAGAATCACGACAAATAAATAACTTAATCGAGCCATAGGCATAAAGTTAAAATACTCTCCATAATAATAAAATATTTTTGGAAACGGTAATAAGGCAGGATGAAAGCGGACGCCGCCGGGCAGATGGCGCGGCTACCTGCCGAGGGCCGCGGGCGTGCCTTCTAGAAAGTTATGCCCGAAAACTATGTGATAACATCGCCAAGAACCGTTCGTTTCGCAATCGAATCGAACTTTTAACTAGCCCTTTGCACTCACACTGAGCATTAAATACAAAGAGTATTATATAAAGTACAAATATGTATGTATATGGGTGTAAAGTGTGACGTGAACGAGTTGTCTTCAGTAAATGCTAAAGCAGTGATTTTGAGGTTTAGAAGGACCCCCAGTTCCGTAGGGATAGTTTTTGTGAGCGTGGATGGAGGCAGGCGAAGCCACCCACGTTCGGCGAAAGAGCGACGCGGCCGGCGCATTGTTCCCCGCGCCCGCGCAGCCGGACCCCGCATTATGCGGGCACATTGTGCACGTTTCAATGGGCCTCGTTTGCCGCCGCTATCGGCCCTCACAATGACACTATTATATGTATCAATAATGCTCACCGACGGACAGAGTGCCCTTCCAACGAAACATCGTAAATTGTCTCTAGCTTACTTTGTCCCTTAATGTTGTCCACCCAACGGTGGTGATTATTATAACCACAAAAACATACATTTTACTGCTCTAACACAACTTTGGACTAAGCGGAATAAGACATCATTGTAGATTTTATGATGGAAAATGCTCTTTTAGGTTCTAAGAACACAAGCGTTTTTGTAAGAAACCTGTCAGTAATCTCTTTAGCAGCTCTCTTTGGTTGCAACAACGCGTGTCATTAACAAAGCATTATTAGATTCCAGATGTAGCAGCAGAGCTGTCGCACGGGTGTTACGGTTTCGCGGCGGCGTATATGCACTGGCCGGAGCAGCTGATCGTGGGCGGCGCAACCAGGAATTCCACTTCAGCGTTGAGGAGTGCGCGGGCACTTCAGACCGTCGTGCAACTGATGGGCGAGAGGGAAATGTACGAGTATTGGGCAGACCATTACAAAGTGCACCACGTGGGCTGGACGCAAGAGAAGGCCGCCGCCGTCCTAGACTCCTGGCAGAGGAAGTTTGCCACTGTAAGTATTCCATACATATAATCACGTCGAATCCCTTACGTGGTAGGTTCTTTCGCTTTATCCACATTTATTAGTCTTCATATGGTTTCGAGTATCTTGACATTCCTATACTTGAATAGTTAATTGATTTGATCTAGGTAGTTCGCACGTGGTTTTCCTTTTGCCCTTCTTCTAAGCACTCGCATTTTATATCTTTTTTCTGTAAGTTAGCGTCGTTAGAATTTCATATCCGGCATTATGAATTTATTAATGTTTCCATTTGCAGGAGGTGCGCCGAATGACAACTTCAGAAACATTGTCACCGGCATACAGTTTCTATCCGTTTTCAACGTCGACGTTAAACGATATTCTTGGAAAATTCTCAGAATTGTCCCTCAAGAATATTATTTTAGGATACGTGTTTATGGTAAGTTCATGAACGCTTCCTTTATTCCATTTGTATTTAGTTCGGAATTATTTTAGATCATTTTATTTATTTTGTTATTGTTATTGTTTTGCAGTTGATTTATGTTGCTGTTACTTTGATGCAATGGCGTGACCCGGTGCGGTCGCAAGCCGGAGTAGGAATAGCAGGCGTTCTGCTACTTTCCATCACCGTAGCCGCTGGCTTAGGTTTTTGTGCTTTATTAGGTACTAATATTTCTTTATTTTTAAATAGATTTTTAAAAATAGAATTGCCTCTAACAGTTTTTTGTTTTCCAGGAATACCGTTCAACGCTTCAAGTACCCAGATCGTGCCTTTTCTAGCGCTAGGGCTAGGTGTACAGGACATGTTCCTTCTCACTCATACGTATGTGGAGCAAGCGGGTGACGTGCCTCGGGAAGAGAGGACGGGGCTCGTACTCAAGAAAAGTGGACTGAGCGTACTGCTGGCGTCGCTATGTAACGTCATGGCATTCTTGGCCGCGGCGATACTGCCCATCCCTGCGCTGCGAGTATTCTGTCTTCAGGTAATTATTCAAGTATTCAAGATATACTTTTTATACATTAAAAAACGATCGAATCTAACAAAGGTGGGGTCAGTGGAATTACATATTAATGGGCAGGACATGTTGAACAATACCCGTAGAAGGAACATAAAAATATTGCTTTATATCTTTGCCACAGTTACTTTTAGTTCTTAGAATTTATGTTACATTAATGTTAAACTACAATGATGCCGGTGAAGGAAAACATCGAGAGGAAACCTGCATACCTCTGAGAAGCAATTCAATGCTGTATGTATAGGCATGCTTGAGTAACGGCGATGGACTCGCCATCTGTCACGTTGGCACTTAATATGTCTCTGGCGGAAAGTGGGTGTGTGGGTATTACCTATACACCTCTGCCTACCCCTTTGGGTCCCTTGTGGGAAGACTCGAGGATATATTTATAATCATCATATCATCATGCCGAGTCGTAGGTAGAGAGTATAGAGCGCCAGTTCTCTCTAGACTTACATACCTCTTTCGCTTCGTCCACATTCATCAGTCCCTTCATACATGTTCGTCGGTTTTGAGTACTCTTGACGTCCCGTCCTTAAGCGTCCTATCGATTTGATCCAGGTAGTTGGAACGTGGCCTTACTCTGCCTCTTCTTGCACACACTTTTACTTTGTATATTTGTTCCGTAAATCTTTTTTCACTCATCCTTTCTATATGTCCAAACCAAAGGATACATATATGATATTATTATTATTTTGTTTATAGGCTGCCATCCTCCTGCTGTTCAACTTGGGGTCGATGCTCCTCGTGTTCCCGGCGATGATCTCGTTAGACCTCAGGCGGCGCTCGGCGGCGCGGGCCGACCTGCTCTGCTGCCTCATCCCCGACGGGCCCCGCCCCAAGAGGCACAAGCTGGCCGAGCGACCGAGGACGCGCGGCGCCAGAACTGACAAGGTACATTTTATATCATACATCATCTGCAAATTGTTCGACATGATGACCACTTCCACCTTCTACCACCGGACCTCTCGCCGGGGAATTCATCCCCATACCTTGGAACCACAAAGGTCTCGCACTGTGCGCTTCCAAAGGAGTTTTCTTCCGCGAACGCTCAGGCTGTGGAATGAGCTCCCCATTGAGGTTTTCCCTGGAGAGTACAGCGTGGAGTTCTTCAAGAAGGGTGTGAAAAGATTCCTGCAGGGTCGGCAACGCGCGAGTGTTACCCCTGGTGTTGCAATGTCCATAGGCGGCGGTAACCGCTTACCATCAGGTGGACCGCATACTTGTTTGCCATAGATGTGGTATAAAAAAAAACATACATACATACATATAATCACGCCTCTTTCCCGTAGGGCTAGGCAGATACCACTTCTTTCCACTTGCTACGATCCTTACATAGTTCTTTCGCTTCGTCCACTTTCATTATTCTCTTCATACATACTCTTCGGTTTAGGGTACTCATGACCTAACCTTTTTTCAAGATGTCCCTAATTTGGTATTTTTATATCATCGTCATTATATTCAGCCCACATGGTATGCATCTCCACGGTTTTTCGCCGGTGTTCGATCCTAAGAACTTCCTTCCAACATTTTCAGCTGCCACTCGATGATCCTATCCTCACGCCTTCCCAAAAGGGTCCCTGAAGGGGTAGGCAGAGGTGTATAGATAATACCCACACACCCACTTCCCGCCAGAGATATATTTTAGGTGCCAACCTGACAGATGGCGACTCCATCGCCATTACTCAAGTACGGCTATACATACGCCTTTGAATTGCTGTTCAGACGTATGCAGGTTTCCTCTCGATGTTTTCCTTCATCGTAAAGCTCGTGGTGTGACTAATCACTGTACTTAAGTTCAGAAAAACTCATTGGTACAGTCGGGATTCGAACTTGCTAATTAAAATTTATATGTATCCTCGGCGTGATAATATGTAAGTATACATATACCTATAATGAAAAAACTATCTTTGTTACAGACAAATTGGAAAGATACAACACGACAGCCATTAGACCCAGAAGAGACGGGAGATAACGCGAAGAAAGCTTGTTGTATCAGTTTGTCGCTCACAAAGTGGGCGAGGAACCATTACGCACCATTTATTATGCGACCTTCGGTCAAGGTAATTTTTATCTTATGCACTCTATATTAGGAGATATTTTCCAAAATGTGCCATTGGTTACTTATACACACACTTCTTGTCGACAGGTAACGTCAATGCTAGCGCTCATCGCAATTGTTCTTGCAAGCATATGGGGAGCAACAAAAGTTAAAGATGGCTTGGACCTAACTGATATTGTGCCAGAAAACACAGACGAACACGAGTTCCTGTACAGACAGGAGAAGTATTTCGGCTTCTACAGCATGTACGCGGTCACTCAAGGAGATTTCGAATACCCCACCAACCAGAAGCTGCTATACGAGTACCACGACCAATTCGTCAGGATACCGAATATTATAAAGAACGACAACGGCGGCCTTACAAAGTTCTGGTTGAGCCTATTCCGTGATTGGTTACTAGATTTGCAAGCGGCGTTCGACAGAGAGTTCGAAAGTGGTTGCATCACGCAAGAATACTGGTGCAAAAATGCAACAGACGAGGCGATTTTGGCCTACAAGCTGATGGTGCAGACGGGACACGTGGACAATCCCATCGACAAGTCCCTTATTTCCTCCGAACATAGATTGGTGTATAAGGATGGAATTATCAACCCTAAGGCGTTCTACAACTATCTGTCTGCATGGGCTACCAATGATGCTTTGGCTTACGGAGCGTCTCAAGGGAACTTGAAGCCGCAGCCAAAGAGATGGACGCATTCCTCCAGCGAAATGGAGTTGAAGATTCCGAAATCATCACCTCTTATTTACACGCAGCTGCCGTTCTACTTGTCGGGACTTAGTGATACAGACAGCATAAAGAGCTTGATCATGTTAGTACGGGAGCTGTGTCTGAAGTTTGAAGCGAAGGGATTGTCCAATTTTCCGTCTGGGATTCCGTTCCTGTTTTGGGAGCAGTACTTGTACTTGCGCACGTCACTGCTCATGGCACTTGCTTGCGCTCTTGCTGCTATTTTTGTGGTAAGTAATAAATTAAGTTAAGGAGTTTTGTCGTACAGCGACTTTGCCACTCCGTGAGGTCACCTTTGAGGCCTTTGCGTGCCCTAGAAAATGTAGATTTGAGAATTTTCTATTTACTCATAAATAAACTCTTAGCTGTTCTTACATAATACTTATTTATATATAGTATTTTTATACTTATAACATTTAAAGTGCTTGCCCAAATGCTTTAATTTTAAAGTAGTAAACATTTAGATGAAATCTTAGAAAACATTGTGATCTATCCATTGTATTGGATTTATTCTTGGATTTATATTGTGATAAATCTAAAGATTAAACTCATACACGAATGTGTTTGGATTAACAATATATATTCCTTGGCAAAAATGGGTGTTGTAACATCTATCCCCACTGCTCGAGACCAGAGCAGCAAAGCGTGAAGTTTAAAACCAAAATGACTTATGAGGCTTATTTGTTAACAGGCTGTAATGATCCTGCTGTTGAACGCGTGGGCAGCGGTGCTGGTGACCTTGGCGCTGGCCACGTTGGTGCTGCAGCTGCTCAGCACGATGGCGCTGCTCGGCGTCAAGCTGTCGGCAGTGCCCGCCGTGCTGCTCGTGCTGGCCATAGGCCGCGGTGTTCACTTCACTGTGCACCTGTGCTTGGTAACTATACATTATTAAGTATCTGTAAAACTTATTTGAAAACTAGCTGTCCCGCCCAGCTTCGTTTGGGTGAAGAAGTTTATTTAAATGAAACACGATCGCAGCGCCAATCCAATTGTGAATCTAAACCATTCTCGAATCCATCTGAAGACACGAAAAAAGTTCCAAACAGAAGAAAGTTTCATTAAAATAGGTCCAGCCGTTTACGGTTCTATAAAGGACATACATCCAAACATATTTTTTTTTATATATTTACATAGATAAATAAATAAAAAAAATGCCAAAAGGCCTAAAAGGTCAAGATTTTTATTTCATTGTTAGATATTTTCTTTATTAATCTAACTTTGTGCCAATTTTCATCCAATTCGGTTCAATTGTTTATTGCGTATATGAGCAATATATGTACATTGAATTGTTGAATGAAACATATGTAAATTGAAACATTTATGCGTGCAGAAACATTGGTATTGTGTTCTGAGGAAGCCCGAAAGGTTTCCTGGCCAGAAAGAAAAAAAAACTCATTAAACTTGCGTCTCTCTCATTAAAAAGCTAGTCTTTCAATATTAGTAGGATGTCTACTGGGGTAACAGTCATTTTATATTAAATAAAGTAACGTTGAATAAGTGTTCCGTGTCCCTCACGTCGAATCAAATATGATAAAAATGTTGACTAGTACAATTTAGTTACGTTAATTTTGTATCTTCCTCAGAGCTTTGTGACCTCGATCGGATGCAAGCGTCGGCGCGCGTCTCTCGCGTTGGAGTCAGTCCTGGCGCCCGTGGTGCACGGCGCCATCGCCGCCGCCCTCGCTGCCTCGATGCTTGCCACCAGCGAATTCGGCTTCGTCGCCCGCCTCTTCCTGCGACTGCTGCTAGCTCTCGTCCTACTAGGACTCATTGACGGACTCCTATTCTTCCCCATCGTGCTCGCCATTATGGGACCCTCTGCTGAGGTATGAAGCGGAATTGTATTCACATACATTACTTTCTTTCTCCCATAGAAAGAAACTATACCAAGCAATCACAGTACTGGAGCTATATTAAACGTTTTTATCGAACGGAATTCGTTTAAAATTTCCACTAATATTATTATTAATAACATCATATTGGTATACCTACTATAAGGATGTTAAGGTGTGTGTAAATAAATAAATAAATTTCCCGGTTGAGTAGCAAAAAGTCCCGGAACCTTTTTTTTTATACAACAAGAGTGGCAAACAAGCATACGGCCCATCTGATGGGAAACGGTTACCGCAGCCTATTTACGCTCACGATACCGAAGTATCACTTGCGTGTTGCCACTCTGTGTTCGGAGAGTTATAGTGTGTTGGCAGTATAATGGGTTTAATCCCTCTGCTTCCAACACAATGTAACAATCCTCCCCCTCCCCAAGGAGCTTATTACTGGAAACCTTATTCACCGCGTAGGAACACAACACAAAAATTGTGTTATTTGGCTACGGACTTCTATAAGGTGGAGGTCCTGCCCCAGTCGGGCAGCTCCGAATTCGAACGGGAAACCCGTTATGCCCTACCTCTCTTAAACTCTCTTGAACTCTCTTGAACTCACGCTACGAGAGACAATACAAAAAAAAAATGAACTTATTTGAATTTCGATCTTTGTAACTATAGGTGCGACCCCTGGAGCATCCGGAGCGGCTGTCAACGCCGTCGCCGAAGAGCTCCCCGCTGCAGGCGCGTAAAGCGACCAACTCTGGCGACAAGGCGCGGGCCAGCAAGAGCGCGCCGCGGCCGAGTGCGCCGTCACTCACTACCATCACGGAAGAGCCCAGCTGGCACAGCTCCGCGCCGTCCGTACAGTCCTCCATGCAGTCCATCGTGGTCCAACCAGAACTGGTCGTCGAGACTACCACCTATAACGGCAGTGACTCTGCCTCCGGACGATCCACGCCCACCTCCAAAACCACCCATACTGGAGCTATAACCACTAAGGTAATTCTTATTTCTGTACGACTGTGTGTCTTTGTGTGGTCCCAGTATGTTAATTAAACGAATAAACACGGTGCGAATGAATCTTGTCAAAACAATTTCTACATGTGTCATAGCCACTTTGCCAATATATTTGAGTGTTTCTTTAATTTCTTGTTATTAATGAGGCCACAATTAACTTTAGAGGAATTTTTATCATTGTCGTTTCAATCAAAAATCCATATCTGTGTTGAAATGACTATAAGCTAATATATTAATGCTATGTTAACTTTCTTGTCTGTAAAATTAATCTACATAAGTACATATGTATGTCGTTGTCGTTTTCAAAGCTTTGCTTAGTTAATTTGCGAGGAATTGACCCAAGGAATTTGTTAGTATGATTAATATTGTTAAAGTAGAAAGCGTTTGTATTAATCTATTTATATCCTTGTTTTATCCAGGTAACTGCCACAGCCAACATTAAAGTGGAAGTAGTGACACCCGGCGACCGAAAGTCCCGGCGATCGTACCACTACTACGACCGTGACCGGCGCAGGGACCGCGATGACGATCGAGACAGGGACCGGGACCGAGACCGGGACAGAGATAGGGAGAGAGAGCGAGATAGAGATAGAGATCGTGACAGGTCCAGGGAGCGTGACCGCAGGGACCGATTCCGGGACGAGAGGGACCACCGCGCCTCGCCGCGGGAGAACGGACGTGACTCCGGACACGAGAGTGACTCCTCCAGGCACTGAGCTGAGGACGACGAAGTGTGAAACGGCCACTCATGCCGAGATTTTGAATACGACCCAACTGAAGTTGCGTCTGACATCTTTACCTGAAGTTTCAGAGTTTAAGTTCAGAATGCGTACTCATGTTTTAAGGTTTGCAGTAACTTACCGCTTGTAATCAGTACCTTAGGACAGTATTACGAGGATTTAATTTTTAAGTTAACACTTTGAATTATGAATATAGTGGAGGCTATGTCGCTGTACACGAGGGAAAACTTTGTTGTGACTACTGCTATCTTGTTGTGTATGTTGATCATTCCATACTTATGTCTGCTATGTGATTCCGTTACGAAATCAGTGAATTTGAGCAGTTCTTCAATTCTGCTATTTAAGACATGGACAAACTGGTTGTATAATCTTCCTAAATACAAAAGGTTTAATTTTTCGAGAAGAAATAAAATACGTTTGCCTCTTCAATATCACCTCACAAAAAGGAAGACTTACTTGATAAATATGAATGTTACTTGGACTGTATCTACTCTAATATTAAATAGAAATGAAGTTTTTAAATTATTTACCCGTTTTAGAACAAATATTTAATTGAAAACGTCTCGTTAAACTAAAAGGGCGTTTTGTGGAAACTAGTTTTGTAAAACAAATAAGATACGGTCAAAAGAATGCATTTTTTATGAACTCTGCCTTAAGATAGAGACATGTTACCCACCTTTATTATAAAAAAAAAGACCAGTGCTTTATATTTATGTATAGAGGTGATATTTACAAATCTATTACCGTTTTCTGCGCGCAGAGTACAGTTAGTTACGTCATAAAGGCATATTAAGATCACGGCAATGACGTATACGCTCGATCCTGTATAAACCAAATATTGTAGAATGTCCATATTAATGACGTCATTTTGTGTGTTCCTATAAAGACATTATTCCCCTTAGTCTCCAACCCTTGTTACATTAGTAGTACTCTCAAGACTGTGGTCGAATATTATTAATTTATATTACTATTTATTTTATGTCTGTAATTATTATTCTGTCACCAGGGAATCTGTGTAAAATCTCAGAGAAATTGTACAAATTATTTAGATAGGTTTAAAGCTAGTGTAAGCAGCTATTTATGAGATTACTTAGATACTTAACACCTAACTGTATTGTTGTGATCTGTAGGTAAAGATAGTAATTTGTGAAGACTGCATTTAGCGCGCTGGGCACAGTGTGGTGGGGTGTCGCATTACGAGTTCCGTGGACGACATCATGGCTGACCTCAGAATATGAAATTAAATACAAAGTAACGTTTTGTGCAAAGTACTTATTAGATTATATTAATTTATACGTACCTATATACATTTACGATATTATGTATGTAAATATAGTCGTAAAGTTAGGAATAGTATTGTATGCGCATGCGCAGCGCAAGACCCTCGAGGTCTGCATACTTTTGTATACAATTATATTTTTATACAATTTTAATTGACGTGTTGTCGAAAAACTACGCTTTGGTCAATAAAGCCCTTTTAAGCTTTATATATAAAATTTACAGATACAAATTATTGTAATCTATTTCTGAAACAGTTAACAATTTGCGTAATGTTTGATGATAATTATATAACATATATATACATATTTCATTGAATTACGAATTTAATATAATTATCGCACATTTAATGGTGAATTTAATAATTGATGTTCCCATCCTCAATTGTATACATTTAAAAAAAAACTTATATTTGTCAAATAAATTGTTAACACGAAAATATAGACTGTATTTGAAAAATAAAATAATACTATAAACAGTAATGTTAGATTTTCATTAAAATATTTTCCATTTACCTCGATCTACGTGTATTTTTTTATTTCATTTGTAGTTTCTTTTTTTATTTGTCATTTATCATAGACAATCGAAGAACGCCTAGCCGTTAATTAGTTCAGGTAAAAAAAATATTTTAGATATTTACCGTAATTCTAATATAATGCACGCGATTGGTTACTGACACTACAGATTTTTATAACTTATCCTGTATGGAATCCTTATATAATTATTCGACAAGCTGCAAAAGAGAATAGGTTTCATCTCATCTCGTGCTAATAAGTAAGTACGTACATTAAGACAAAACGCTCCAAATGTCAACCATAATGAAAGCTATCCGAGAGTATGTTGATCCGCTTAGCACAAATTATACGCCTGGGAAAAGGCGGAATTTGGCGGTAGAACGCCGGCGACATTCCTTAGGAAGCGGGAGCGCGGGAATCAATAAAGGATTTCCTGGCGACATGCCCACGCATGTGCGTGGAGCGTCACCGTGCCGCCGGCGTAGCGAGCGCGCTCGCACGACCAACGTCGGCCCTCCACAGCCCTCCGGCAGGTCCATGTCTCATGTAACGTCGTATGTTTTCAGGTATCGGCTATGTGTTCGCCTCGCTCGCTGACCATCACCCCTATAGCAAGGGTAAATAAATCTCAGCAATAAGTAGGAGGCCGGTGCGTTATTGGGCGTATGATATGATTCGCGCGCAGCGTCAGTGCGGAGGAGGGGGTGCGGGGTGAGCGGCGCGGGGCGCGGGTCGCCACACGCTCTATCCTCGCCCGGCGGCCGCAGCGATAGCGGCTCGGTTCCTAGCCTCCCCTTACAGTCGGCCGATGGCACATGCACTACGTACAACGCGCGCCCTTTAGTGACATTGTGACTTGTTTAGTGCAGTTGGATGAGTGCTTGGATGTTGTGATGTGGGGCGTGCGATGGCGTTGAGGGGCGAGATGGCGCGCCCGCTCGGGCTGCTGGCCGCCGCCGCGCTGCTGGCCACCGCGGCGCTCGCCAACCAACTCGAGGACATACCGCATAACGAGTAAGGGCATTCACTATGGCTATCTACCGGTGCTGTACTAACAATATGCGCGGAGAGCTGAGACTCTTCACATATCCTTCGAACAATTCGCATAGCATTCTCACATGGCATTATTGGGTGTCTTAAAATTTCTAGTCTTACTACGATTACTACTACTACTACTACACTTGCGTAAACACATATACAATTAAATATATATAAAATAAACGTACATAGAAACAGTGGTTAATAAAGGTTAATTTTAATAAGAGTATTATTATATTGATCTCAGTCGGTGGAGATAACAATTAATCTTTAGGTCATTTGAAATTATTTTAAGTCAGTAATACTTTAAATCCAACACGACTCTATTGTACAAAATTATAAGATGTGGAATCTCCTATAAAGACAAACTACTGCGAGCATGTTTTAGAATAAGCGCATTGGAACTGGAATTGCTCCCCGACGTAAAAATATGGAAAGCGTTAAGTGTTTATTATGAACTAAATACAGCTTACACGGTTTCGAGTACTCTTGACGTTATCAAGAGTACTCGAAACCGGCGGGTATGTATGAAGAGACTGATGAATGTGGACGAAGCGAAAGAGATATGCAAGGCTGAACTTTTATTCTCTCTGTCTACCTCGTTAGGGTCTCGGCGCTTATAGCTTATAGTGATATCTCTATAATTCTCGTTCATGGAACTACTGAGTGAATCATGTATGATGTTTCTTTTTTACATCAATGCATCATGTTATAACATCCCTACATATTTCAAACGAAAATGTTTCTCAGAATCCGAAGAGCGCTTCGTGTGCGGTTTCAGAAGAGTTCCGCGGACGCCGTGCGGTTGTGGAATAAATTTTCCGGAATTCCACATGTGTGAAGGGATATTAATAGAAATGTTAATAGATATTTGCAGAAATGTGATAAGATATATGGAAAAATGAGAAAAAATATTTGCAGAACTGCGAAAAAAATATCGCAGAGTTGCTAATGCGCATTTGATTTGGTGCGCCAAGGACTTATCAACAACGGACTAGATGCTTACATATTACAAAATAAATTCAAATAATTAATAAAAAAAAACAGATGATGTTCGTTGATAGTGTACCAAAATTACGTGTCAATAATTTTAGATTTTTTTTTGAAATAACGATTTAATTTCGATTCGCCACTAACCATTGACATAATTTCTAAAAGCATTAATATATTATAATAGTATAATATATCCTCACGCCTTCCCACAAGGGTCCCCGAAGGGGTAGGCAGAGGTGTATAGGTAATACCCACACACCCACTTTCCGCCAGAGGTATATTAGGTGCCAACGTGACAGATATATTAATTTATATTATATATTTATTTCCATGCATAAATGTACTTCGTGGCCAAAAATTTAAAATGAATAAAAGCACGCGCGTGGCTTTTAAAGTTATCTACATCGCATTATCAAATTCTGATGAAACGATATCAGTAAATCAGAAATGATAGTCCTGCGATTAACAGCGCCATTCGATTAGGAAGTCGCCAAGTAATTAGGAGTAATTCCTAACCCAGTATTTAATTCAAACTTGCTCAAGCCCTAGCAATTACAGTTGCCAGACTTATTTTACGTCAAGCTGTGTAATTGTAATTGTTGATAGGAGTTACCCTGTTATGTTACCCTGTTTATTTTAAGATCTATGTAGCGATACAAAGTCTGGGTTCTTCTGATGAGAACGTGTTTATTTGGAACTGACCTTTTAGTACATTCATTAGTTGAACAATCATTCAGCGTTAAATTTTTCTGATGATAAAACCTAGCTTTAGGGCTACTGGATTGAATTAGTAGTTCCTAAGATTAGCGCTTTCTGATACTTTGTCTCTTTATAATATTGAAGTACAGATTGCAATTTATAATAATATATATATAATATATCCTCACGCCTTCCCACAAGGGTCCCCGAAGGGGTAGGCAGAGTTGTATAGGTAATACCCACACACCCACTTTCCGCCAGAGGTATATTAGCTGCCAACGTTCCAGATGGCGAGTCCATCGCCGTAACTCGAGCACGACTATACATACGCCTTTGAATTTCTTCTCAGACTTATCGAAATAAATGACTGCATATTCCCTGTAGGTCCAAATACATACATAAGTACATATATAATAAACTAGCGGCCCGTCCCGGCTTCGCGCGGGTGGACATTTATTTTTTAACATTTTTGCATATTTTTTTTTCTTGCAATCAAAATAGCCTATATTAATCAGTGATAGTTTAGATTTAAATTCGATTTAGATTCGAATGGTGAAAGTATTTTTAAAATCGGTCCAGAACTTTTTGAGCCAATCCCTTACAAACATACTTACATACAAATATTTCCTCTTTATAATATTAGTATAGATTAGAGGAATGACAACAAACAAACTACATAGTAGATAATTTACCGTGGTAGCGTTAGGAAAGACGCTATCGCAGTAAGCTCGACAGCAGACTAATCCAGAGATAAAACCAAAAGAAAACAACGTAATAGATATACATACATTAAATCCAGCTTACTTTATAATGACCGTCTGAGCGAATAACAAAAGTACTGGAGAACAGCCAACCGAAATGTACATTAGACAGGGATAAAAAAGCTTTATATTTACCTTTGTCAGAGGCAACGTATGCTTTCTATCTTTCTCCCGAGTCTGTATGAGATTATACATTTCTTCAGAATATCTGCTCCATAATTACTTGTGACCCTTTGTGCGAGTAGCTAGACGTTATGAGTGAATTTATTAACTGTAATGCCTATAGTGTGAGTAGGTACACATATATCTATATTTCTTCTGCCTTTCTACAAACGAAAGCGTGAACTGGAAGGAATAAAGAAGGCGCTCTACTCCTTCCATCGGATCCTATAGGATCCGATAGGCTATGCGGAGGAATATGCAATTGTTTGTAGGAAGTGCCCATGGACCTACTTTTTGCAAGAGATATATTTTATGTGCCGATGTGACAGATCGCGCGCCCCACTATTCTTCCTCGTAGTTTTTAGTGTAAGTGTGCAACCTTCCACTAATGTTGAGGTACACGCTTATGAGTGCACACGCACACTACAGTTACGAGTGTCGGGTCATACTTCAGTCATGCCGCGACCCCCTCGACTAGAAATTGGTGGAGCGCGTCTACGTGGATGGCACTATCTATAGGGGATTGTGACATTTATTCTATTTGAAAAACACGCGGCCATCACGGCTCCAATTTATAATACTAAGTTTTACAGAGGTAGATCAACAACAACCTGTGCTAATATGATATTTCCATAGCACCCGGCAGTTAGCACACCATCGGCGACCCTTACGATGCCATTTATTCGCATTTGCCATACATTAATCTCCTTCTGAGCACCTGTTGCGACTACATTCACGCCATTTTTCTCTTGCCGTCGCATTTGCGCCGGGATATCTCTGTGAATATCAAAGAAGACTACTAATCGCTGCAGTAGCTCCATTTATCTCTAGAATTTCTTGAATCCCTTTGGATTCGTTATAGAATAATGAAGATACTTTAGTCAACAAAAGATATTCCACTAATATTATATATACGGAAGTTAGTGAGGACCTTTGTTACTCAAACACACCAGAACACCGGGATATGTGCTAATTCAGTAGTATATTCCATAAGAAAGAAATACTAATTAAATCTAATTGTACACAGGTAATTAGGGGCATAACTAGTCAATGAATATAGTATAACTAATATAATATATAATATATCCTCACGCCTTCCCACAAGGGTCCCCGAAGTATATTTAATTCATATATGCCCGACTGCTCCGCCCCCTGGTCAATTTCAAACAACAGGTCCAAATCGGGATTCAAACTTGCAATCTTTGTGCTGTAGGCAACTACTGGTACCCCTCGGCTGCTACGGCTCGTAGAGAGTTAATAAATACAGTGTAGCCGCAGGTAAAAACTTAATAGTAATAATTGGGGAAGTGACCTACCATGACTTTTGACTTTTAATTGCACTGAAACCGATATCCAATAATTAACATACGTAATCGAAGTACTAAACGCAGACATGACGTGCTGGAACAATGATTCAAACTTAATATTTTAGCTGTTACTAGCAACTTAAGGCTTTATTAGTTTGAACGAAAAAGTTCACATTTGACAGGTCAAAATGTTATACGTCCATCGATCGTTGATAAGTTTAATGATAGATTAATGTTCTCGTCAAAAGTTACGATATCCTGAACAATTTCCTGTAACTGAAAAAGTAATTATGATAATGGTCCATTGTGGCTTGGAGATCAAGAGCTCTAATTAACAATACATCCTTGTTATAGGTGCTTTGTATATGGTGTGGGTTGGTATCTGTGTGGGAGTTTATGATAATTGAAACCTCTACTGAATTCATTCTTAATATATACAATACAATTTTGTTAGCGGAGATAACATCGAGTCTCTATAGGGAACGAAAATACATGCGTATTTGTAAAAGTTACCTGTGGACCTAAACTTAAAGACGTATTTTTTTAAATGGTTCACCAGTGAAGCCCAGTATAAGTGAAGAAATTCTGTTTCGCCACATTAACTATCCGAGTAGTAGGTAATCTGGCCTCAAGCGCTAGAATTTCTCTGACTTATTTATTATTATTATTATCACATGGCGTTTGAGAACTAATCATATCATTAGTTCGATTAAGATCATTAGTTAAGACGGTTTCCATATTCCTGATACTATATGGCTCTCACGGGACATGACTCCCACGGTTCGTGAGGTCCCACGATACGTCGGACACACGAGTCAGCTTATTCTACGGAAACTTACTGTAATGTTATTCCTTTATTGTATCCAATGTATGAGTATTAATTAAATCATGTTGTCAGTGCTAACCTAGCATCGGTAGCATTCAGACATAATTAGTCCATAAGTAATTTGTAGTCTTTATTATTAATTAAATAAGTTAAAGTAATTTGTTTTTTTTGGATCCTCCGGCTCCGACCTTCGTAATTTACGATTAGTGGGTAAAGATCGTCAACAAAAGAATAAGCACGTATATATGAAAGGACTAAGCAAAAGATTGTAAATCTAGAGAGACAATATGTATATATATATATATATATATATATACTAGCCCACGAGGGCCTTGGCGTGATGGTATAAACATTGTTTATCATCAGTTCATATTATGATCACGATTGTACTACTCCCCTTGTCCTGGCATTAGATGTTAACAAAGACAGCCCACGTAATTTTTCCATTCAATTTGCAAGCCCCATATCCTCATCAATGGTCAGCTGAGTGCAGATACAAGCACTTTGGGTAAAAATACAAAGCCGTAATATCAGCACAACGGGCAAACACAGCTCATAATGGAAATAGAAAATCCCTACTGTTGATCAAATCTTGATTAGATACGATATTAAAGGTATTGCCAGTGGTTTTTAGGATAGAGGGAAACCTATGTGTTAATTTAGATTGTAAGCTATTTCCATTCCAAGTGTTATTGAAAGTAACTCTTTCATTTTGACCGCAGCTAAAAAACACTAAGTGGTCTTATAGGAGCAATAAGTAAGGTATTGAGAAAGATAATAATTAACATTGGTTAACTTGTACCAATGAGTATTTCAGAGGTACAGTGATTTTTCTTTACGGCATTCTTTAGCTTTACAAAAGCATGACCGAAATAAATCAATTATTTCAAAAAATAATATATTATCTTCTATGCGGAGGGTTGAACCTGCGATATTAACATTATAGGCGGTTACCACCACTCGGCCACCACGAAAATATTATTAACTTTTACGAATATATTTTCTGGAATAAAACATGTAATTTGTGTTAATTCAGCTAATAATTCATCTATTTATCGAATTTCATCCGATTCCGCTTAATAGCTTTTGCACAAATAGGGAATCCTCGCAAACGTTCTCATTTGTTATATTAGTAGGCTGGACCCCTACAAGAAGATTGTTATTTACCAATATTATGTCAGAATTGACACTGACGAAACCGCGGGTACAGTTATTTGAACTCACAGAATATAAATTGTTTGCATTCATTTATACAGAGTAAACCCGCCTACGTTTGTGGCTACTTTCCGATCTGAGTGTTTATCTGGAAGCACAGAATGGTGTACGTGGGCTTAGCAATGTTTACATCGAATGTATCGGGTTGATTGCGTACGTACAATTGTACGGGAATAAACAAAGGCCACGCCGATCGCTTCGGCCTCCACAAAATAGCTGCGAAATATACAGTGGATATATAGAGTTCCTTTCGCATTATATTCAACCCCAATCAAATAATTTTCACCATGAAGGTATTGCGCAACGGAATCTCTGCCAATATTACCACAGCATTTCAAAAGATAGTCAATATTAAGGTTTCCGGATTTCTTGACGGCCGCCTGGCCGGAAGGATCCTAAGACTATGGATGTCGCAAATCTACATAACTTAAAGAGATCCAGATAATTTTACACCGGCCAATCTAACTCCTTAGATGAAAATTATATTTTTTTATCGCATACGCCATTATACGACGAGTATATCTATTACAGTGATTATTCATACCGCGAGCCTAAAGCTGGAAGGGGAAGAGGAACTGCATACATTTGAGAAGAAATTCAAAGGCGTATGTATAGTCGTGCTTGAATAACAGCGATGGACTCGCCATCTGTCACGTTGGCACCTACAATATATCGGATAGTGGGTGTGTCGGTTATACCTATACCTTTGCCTACCTCTTCGGAGACCTTTGTGGGAAGGCGTGAGGATATTTAAACACGTTATATATATATATTAAAACTTGGTAACAAAACAGCGGTCAAATTAGCACAGGGAACAAGACCATTCATTAACATAAACAAAAGACAAACTCTTTATATAATAACTTTGTAGAGCATACATACATGCATATACAGTACGACACGTGTAAATCGTGTATAACGAACTCCATTGAAGCGGAAGTAAGTGAATTAAACTGACGCTTTCGTAGCAACGTAGCTTCGTAGTAGCAATTGCTACGGTGCTACGAACACACCGTAGCAATTCCATTTAAATATATTAAAATAATGTCATCTGGGAGGGCCGTAGTATAGTTTACTTAGTGACCTGTAAAACAAGACCACATGTTCAGAACGGTGGTCTGTACTAAATAATTTTACCTAAGCTAATGTAGAGTGATTTTCTAGAGGAAATCCGCATACGTACAAGACGAAATTCAAAGATGTCATGCGTGAGAAACGGTGATAGACTAGAAAAATATTCAACAGAGGTGTGATTACAGAGATATGCTATACGCCAATCTCGATAGGGGGGACAGTGTGATGAGGAAATATATATATACATAAATAATAATAATAATTTAGTATATACATACATATATACTTAATTATATCATTTTCATATGAAAATAAGCCTCAATACGTACAAAAAGACTTAATAGTTCTTCATTGCAACTTTTAATAAGGAGAAGTACCTGAAAATCCAGATTATGTAACCATGCAATGCGATTCTTACTCATAAAACGATAGTAAAGTGATAGTGATAAACCCCTATTATTCTATTACGCGAAAAACCTTTACTTGACAGAATAAAAGAACGTTAACGTGAATAAAATAATTAATAGTAACAATTAAATGTATTACAACATAATGTTGCCAGAATGTAATCGGTAAACGAAATACCAAAAAAGCGCTCAGTACAATAAAGTCTAAATTGCTTTGTGTACAGTGTACAGTGTAGAGCAGTTAAATATTTTTCTAGCAAAATGCCGATGAGAAAAAAAGGAGAGCGCAGAGGTCCGCCGCACCGGATCCACGGACCTTAAATAAATTTGTGCAGACTTCATAAAAGAAAAGCCTGAATTACATTATCCAGCAATACTACCTGGATTTGCCGTTAGGGTTGTGTTATAGTGGTACATTTTATTATCACAAATAATTTCCAAGTGAAATGTAAATTAATAACATCGCATATACTCGTATAATATGATAAAGCGATAAAACGACTGCCATAAAACCCATAAAACGAATTGTATTATGTATATCAAAATATCATCAACGGACTAAAAAAACAGTATTAAACCTCATTTCAATTGATAACAGGTCAATAATGTTAAATTAATTGAAACATAAATTAGATGTTTCTGAAATAAATGAGTTTTTGGCTTCGCGGGTCGCAGCGGGGGCCGGGCAAACAAGCAAATGAAACTAGTTATGATCTGTATCCACAAGGTAAATATTTGGTGCGCGGCACGCGGCGGGCGGCGCGGGGCACATGTCAAAGGCGGCTCCGGTATTGATCTAGCGTGGGAGCGGGGCGGGGGCGAGGGCGCGGGCGCGGGCGGCGCGTACTACGGAGGCTGCCTTACGTAAGGGCGCAGCGCGTCTGACACCCCGTCTGCCAGCCCAAGCCGACGCTGATTAATAAAACAACCGTTATCGACTCACTGCAACCGAGATATGATCGTTATCTATGTTTAATGAATGAACTTTTGAATACCCATTGGAACCTGTCGGATAAATGAAAAGTTTTCTCAGCCCAGCAATTTATTTCATGTCCTGTTGAAATAACAAAAGATAGCTTTGATAAACGCTTCAGCGTAGCAACGGCGGCTTCGCGTAGCAACAGACGCAATAGTAGCTTTGTGGGTGGTTTAGATAAAGGCAATAGGTTTACATTTTATGAAGCAATCAACGCCTCTTTGTGTATACTCCTGAAGTTTAAAGACAAGTTAAAGAAATTTAATAAAACACACGTGTCACAAAAGGAAAGAAATAATAAGATGAAAGTTACTGAACGAATGAGCGTTCTGACTTATTCCTCATTTTTTTCTCGTTCCACTGAATTAGAATGTTTAAAAGGAAAATTTGTCACACGCAGTGGGAAGATATTAAATTCAGGTGAAACGCAAATCGGTTTACCCGGGAAACCCTACGCCAGCCAGGGCTAAACCGATTACTGTAACAAGATATTTTAAGCGGCTCATTGCAGTGTTGAGACGGTTTTCTTTGTTTTTGGAAGTAATTACTTTATTCAATCTCGTTGGCATGATTTGTGTTTTTTAAGAGCTGGTGAAGTTGGTTGTAGTTCTAAATTGTAGGGATCCTACGAAGAATCCTATTACGAATGTGAAATTTGTAAGGATGTTTGTTACTCAATTCGAGAACGGCTAAAAAACGGCTGTTGTAAAATCGAACCTGCGAGGCATAGCCGGCCATATATTAATGTATACATACTGATAAAACCAATAAAACTTGACTTTTTTAGTCGCCAGACTCAACTAATGCATTCAAATTTTATTTTTGTTACCTAGTCTGATAATATTTCGTCAATATAAATGTAATAATTTGCCACACCTCATCACAAAGCATACATTCATTATTTTATTACCAAATTCATGAGCTACCAATGACAATTCGCGAAAAAATATCCCTAAATCTAGTCATAACACTCTTAAAATCCCATTTGCCGTGAGCGTTCCATTTCCCCTGCCTCTTATTCCGGCACGCACCGGTTTCGCCTCAAAGACGTCGCGTTGTTTCGAGCACCTGACGCGGCCGAATGAACATTTTAAATAATTTTAAATTCCGAACCGCTGTCGGTGACGGCCGAACTTGCGCGAACAATGCCCGCGAAACATTCCTTGATTGCTAATGAGGGCATTGTGGAACAACTTGAATTAAACGAAACTGAATAAGGGTGCCGAGATGAGGAAACATTTGAAAAGTTAACGGTAACTTGTGTTTTTCACGATATGCACTGTAGATGAGAAATGATTTAATAATACAAGTTTTTATCTGTATAAAGCCTTTTAAAATTTACATCTTATAACGTTACTCAGACAGTCTGAAAAATTTCATCAATTGGTACAATGAAAAACTAACCGACTCTATGTTATTCAGAGGCAATCTTACAATGATTATAGACTTTAAGATATGGCAGAAGATGAAGGTATAAGAAATGTATCTTTTGAATTATTAACAAAGGAATTTTTTATGCGCCTTTGATAAAATTGTATGTGAAAAGCATTCTTTTACATTTTATATACCTAATGGATGAATTTCTTTGAAAAATTCTATACGTAGACAAGTCTCGGACAAAAACTATCCACATTTTCTGATTAATTATTGAATCTAGGTAATATCGAGGCCGCGCCTTTGATCTCGTTATTAAATTAATAAGACTCAAGGAAACAATATTCGTCCCGACGCGATATAAATGTTCCGTCGTAACTCCTCAGAACACGTTTATGATATGAAATGAGGGGTGCCCACCGAACTGGAAAAAATGCTTAACCTGCTTCCCCCAATCACATTTACTTCGCCGTCACAGAATTATGATAAATGTATGAAATCGGATTTCCTTGCGCCTTTTTTTTGAATTGTGCAGAATTGTTATTTTTCAGGCGAAAATATGAAACGTATGAATATTTATCATCTTCACCTTTACGCCTACCCACGAGGGTCCAAGTAGGGGTAGGCGGAGGTGTATGTTGCAACCAATTTGCCAACGAGACTGAAGCCGAGTCCATCGCCGTTACTCAAGCAACGACTGTGAGTCACACAGTCACACCACGAGCTTATGGTGAATGAAAACATCGACAGGAAACCTGACCTGCATACGTTTGAGAAGAAATTTAATCGCGTAACTACAGTCGCGCTTGAGAAACGGCGATGGACTAGCCATCTGTCACGGTGGCACCTAAAATATAACTGCGGCGAAAAGTCCTCTATGTGAAGATATATTATTGTTATTACTTAAATACATATGATAGGTGTGCTTAAAAGAACTATATCTTTGGATCCATATTGACTGAGTCACCTTTTGTTTCAGAGTTAAAAACTGGGCGTTAAAATTCGGCGTAGACTTGTGGGAGTTCGGAAGACATTTCACGAAAATGAATCAAATTCAAAATGTAAGTATTAATCCCATTTTAATAAATACAAAGGTGGCCAACCAAAAAATCATACCTACTTTTACGTGGGAAACCCATCATTGGATTTTTTGAATTGATATGCACGCAGAAACTGAATTGCGAACGTTAGTCCGAATACCATTCTTATTCCGTACTACACAAAGCACTAGCTTACTAGCAACACTGCTTAATAAGAAATGCGCAGTGTTTTTGTTGGAACAAAGATCGAAGTGAAGAGCGGAGGTAGGTAAGCGTGTATGCTAGTAGTATAAGGCGGCGTGAGAGCGAGTAACTAGCCGCCAGTTGGACGCGCCTGCACAAAAACAAAGTTCACACCGCCCCACAATGTATCGCCGAACGGCCGCATTTTGCGCCCCCTGGTTCTTCGACCTACATATGATATGACCTGCACCGGACTTAGAGATGAGATATGCACACTTACCGTTGCTTTCTTGGAATAATAACTCTAGTTGTAATATATATTGTTGTAATATATAATAGTCGTTCACTTTAACTGATACTGAAATGCATTTAAAATCTCTATACTAAAAAAAAAGGGTAGGCAGATGTGGGTAGTACCCGCTGTTGGAGATATATTTTAGGTGCAATTAAGAAAAATTTAACACGGAGTATTTCTTAAAAAAAAGCCTTATTTTTTATTATTTTTAATACATTTACAGTTATGACCATAAATACCTTTATATTAGAACGTCAAGTCTCTAGGTAAGTAGGTAAAATAGAGTAAAGTAGCCTTATGTACACTTAATCCACAGTCCTCATAGAAGAAGACTTACATAACCTTAAAAAGTATAGTAATAAAATATTGTAGAAATCAAAATTCTGTGAGGATCGCGCCTCGCAAGCAATATAATGTTTCACAAGTACAAGTTCCCCATTGTAACTTATTCGATATAACCACGACGTGGTCGGCCGCTCGCAGCCTCTTGTGATGAACTAACTCATTTATAACATTCGTTTTTGTATTTATTTTGCTTTCATGACCTGTGAGATCAAGAATTACCCAAACTTTGTTTCCCAAGAATTTTATTCACATCGTTTTTATTATTTTAATGTATGTGGTATACGGGTGGCAAACAAGCATGCGGTCCGCCTGATGGTAATTTTGTCTCACGAAATGAAGAATGTTTGAAGAGACTAAGGAATGTGGACGAAGCGAAAGAGGTATGTAATTCTAGAGAGAAATGGCTCCATTCGCTCCATTCGCTCTGCCTACTCTGTTAGGGACTCGACGTGATGATATATATGTATGTCTCACGAAAACCACCATATTCGCCAGCCCTCTTGTCACGGGAGGCCTCAAAAAGTTTCCTCGAGATATCCTTATAAAAATTAAGAGCAGCTGGTGCCCACGGCCCTAGTTTAGATTTTTTACTAATATCTTAATTTGCTCGTATTTGAACAATGATTCGACATTTTCAATTTCTTCGTAATTTTAAGTCAATCTTTCCTGACATATCTCATCAAATGTATGTTCATTATGTGTGAAGAATTCTCTCGGTTAGATGCAGGTCTAGTAGATGACCTCTTTGCTTGGAGATCTAGGTTCCAGTCGTGTCAGGCGTGAGCCAAATTAGGTTAAACTCGCCAACACGCCCAGTTACGCCGAGCGTACTTCCGGCGCGCGAACAAAACACTCTCTCTTCAAAAGATCACTACAGCGCGTGTAGTAATTGTAGCTGCTATTTTTATACCGGTTAATAACAAGAACGTACACATGAAAACAATAACAAAGCGTGTTATTGATTTCAATTCACATAGAAAGTTGCAAGATTTCGTACGATGTTCTGCTTCACCGTAAAGCTTTGGTGTGACAAATGACTGTTTTTAAGTTCTGTTTTTAAGTTTTTAAGTTAGAATATAAATATCCGTACTTCTCGGTTGATTATAAAAATCTTCCGTTGATATATGCTAAGTACATTTTTACACGCTTTATTAATTATATTCTTTTACTACAACATCGACCAATCGTGAAGATTACTGGTGATATTATCTTCCTAGGATTTGTTTTAGTAAAATACTAAGACGGGACAAGCACGCGCCCCGCCTGATGGTTGACGGTTACAGCCGCCTATGGACGCTTGCCATATCAAGGGTATTTCACCGCCTTCTTGAAGATCTCTATGCTGTACTCACTGGCAAAAAACCTCGATGGAGAGTTCATATTACAGCCAACTTTCCAGTTCAAATAATTTGTAATCTTCTTCTGAAAGTGCCACTCTATTACTGGAGGTTGGCCGTTAGCTCTAAAAACTTTCCCTCTCTTGAGCCATCCGGAATAGTTTTTATACATATATATATTCTTGATAATTTAATCACGACCACCAACAAACTGAAATTGTATTCATTTGGAGCATATTAACATATGTGCCCATCAGTCGTAGTACAGTTCTAGTATAGTCTATAATATATAATAATATACAGAGAAGGATCCTAAGGAATTAAAAATATATGTATAAAACGCAAGGAATAAAGTTTTAAAGTGAAATTAGTCCGCAGTAAGTTCAATCTCAACATTTGAAGAGAATATGAAATTCCACGGAGCTCAACCGGCTAGCATCGCATTCCGTACTTGTTCCAAAACTTACATTACTAACAGAACTTTTATTTAATAATGATTTGTGAGAAATCACTGTTTGTTGGTTAAAGTTAATAAAAATAATAATAATAATAATAATAATAAAATACTCTCTTGAGTTTAATTATACTTTAAACATAATTTTAGAAGCCGTGGTGGCCGAGTGGTTCGAGCAGTTGCCTGCGACGCAAAGGTCGCAAATTCGAATCCCGACTGTACCAATGAGTTTTTCTGAACTTAAGTACAGTGATTAGTCACACCACGTGCTTTACGGTGAAGGAAAACATCGAGAGGAAACCTGCATACTAGAGTCTGAGAAGAAATTCAAAGGCGGTACAGTCGAGCTTGAGTAACGGCGATGGACTCGCCATCTGTCACGTTGGCACCTAATATACCGCTGGCGGAAAGTGGGTGTGTGGGTATTACCTATACACCTCTGTCTACCCCTTCGGGGACCCTTGTGGGAAGGCGTGAGTATATATATATATATAATTTTAAAAATAAGACATACTTTACCAGCTGAGAGGAATATAGGTTTTTTTTTAAGAATTTTCAGTTAAGCTCCTTCTTCACATAGATATTCCGTGGGTGTTCTTAATAATGCCAGACCATGACGCCATAAATATTAAGTAACTTAACTTTTAACCTCCTTAAAATTGAACCTCCGTATATGTATCAATCTATACTTCTATACAAATATTATAAGCTAGCTGGGCCGGCGAAATTCGTACCACCATAGTTAATATATATATAGCGATAGTTTATTTAACGTTTATAATTCTTATATTTTCATAGTTATTCTGCTATTCTCGTATTAGTCGAATTGAACATAGATAATCAGAATCGGAACACACGACTTTCTTTTATCTATATGTAGATAATAAAATTAAATATGATAAAATTTTATATGCATTTATGTACATATCTATCTATATAAGTAAATATATAGTTGTCTAGTTACCGTAGCACAAGCTATGCTTAATTGGGGACTATGTCAATTTGTGTGGAATTGTCCCAAGGTTATAATTATTATTTTATAGATGTGAAAGTCCAGATGGATAGGTGTTCGTTACTCAACCACGCCAGAGTGACTCAACAGATCAGGGTGAAAATTGGCACAGAGATAAATTATTAACTTGATTAACATATGAGATAATTCACACAAACGCGATGAAACAGCGGGGGACTACTTGTATCTATATAATCAAGCGTTAGCTTAAACCAAACATGCAATAAAAGAACCGAGAAAATAATTATAATACTGTGAACGTAAAATATTTACTAGAAATCACAACCACATCAAATACATTTTCCATTGACTCAGTGTTTCGGAATCCGTGTCGAAGGGTAGTGAGAAGCGAGGAGCCCTTTCCCGCACACATTTTTTGCGGGTAAATGGAGTTCCCTTGTGCGAGGCACGCACAAATGCGACCGGGCGGAGTGGAAAATCCTGTCCGGCGACGGCAAGAAACACCGGACGGTCGGCCGGACAACCGCGCCGTGACAAGCGTTTTTATTATTATTTACCCGGCTACTTATACATATTAAATACTCGTTTGCATACTTTTTTCAATTGGTGGTCACAACCTAACTCCAAGAGTTCAATTGATGGTCCCAACTATTCATAATTCATTTCACAACTAATTCACCCCTTGAGTATTTACATTTATTAGTCACCGCTTTACGGTGAAGGAAAACATCGAAGGAACCTACGTTTGAGAAGAAATTCAATAACGTATGCATAGTCATGCTTAAGTAACGGCGATGGACTATCTGTCTCGTTGGCACCTATAGTATGTCACCTCGGCCCTCTCTCCCTTCGGGGATCCTCGTGGAAAAGCGTCAAGATATGCGCCGTGGCTCGAAACTCTTGTATTCCATACATGTGACAGAGTTCTTTAGATATTGAATTAACACTCCGTACGTATGATGATAAGCGGTTGCCGCAGTTTAAGGGCGCTTGGAATTATTGACGACCTGCGCGTTACCACTAGAAACCTTCTGCTTCTGCTTATAAACACCGCTTGTTCAGTTTTTGTAACCGCACTCTCGACGAAACCACAATAATACCCGACATCATTGCCATTTGGCTGCCAAGTTTGGTATGATAGAAGTTCAGCGGCGTAGGGTAACTGTGAATAGAAAATCCGTTGTTATCTAGGTGCTCATATTGCACTCGATTCTACATAACTACTATAGTAGAATGACAATGCGAGAAGCATATATCCCCAATAAGGAAAGCCCACGTGGAATGGATGTTAAAGGTTTGAGGGATACATTTTATTTGTCAACTAGCTTTACCCGGCATGGGTTACAGTGCCAGATGAATTTCAATACGATCGTTTGAACGATATGGAAGTTGGTGCTCTGAGCGTCATCTAGTCGAGTTCACTTTTTTGTGCATCTTCGTTGACGTATGCAGAACAAATTACCGAAGTCTTCATAATCGGATGAATAGAGCGAGTGCAAAGAGGAGAAATACTTACATTGATTTTCAGTCATTTGTCAATATTACATGTCCAACAAAACCAATTGCTCGCTTTGATTGTGGAAATTAGTGTTACATATTATATTAAAGACTAGCTATGCCATGCGGTTTCACCTGAATAAAATAAAACATAAACTTCCTTTTTTTTTAATATTAAAAAAAAATATTTAAAAATTGACCCTATAAACGAACCTTCTTTAACACAAATATTTTTTCTAATCGGATGAGTATTTTCTGAGATAAGCGCATTTAACCAAACAAACAATTCAGTTTTTTTATATTAATTACTATCGAATAAATACCTACCTTAAAAAAAGGTTTACCTTACATAATGGCTTCTCGGCCTTTTGGCTAAGATCAAGGTGTAGTTACTATATAGCTCCTTTCAAGAAAAAAAAACTAGTCTGAACATTTGACAATTAATTACTGTATTTGAAAGTAAACAGGAAGCCTATTATTTATTAAGTAATATATAGGATTAATCGAGGGCTTAGGATGGTGTTGACATACAAAGAGGATTAAATTAACTGCCTTAATTGAATTTAGGTTCCTTGTTAGCCAATGTGTCCCCGCGGGGCGGCGCTGTGCGAGCGGCCCGGTCCCGTCGCCCGCTTTGATTAAACCTTCAATGATACCAATCATAGCAATTACTTGAATTTATATTCCTAGGGTGTTCAGTTGTCGTTATCAGTAAGACTTAGGTGCGCAATAGGGGCTATACCATATATATAGATGTATCATGTTCTTATCCGTGAGCTTGAACCTCGATACTCCACACCTATAGCTCCCGGGTAAGCACGCCAACAGCTGAGGAGTGGTAGGGCACAAGGACCAGACTTTGATGTAAAACTAGCGGTCCGTTCCGGCTTCACATGGGTGGACATTAAACATTAACATTAAACATTAAACATTCCATAACATTCACATAAATAACATTAAACATTCATTAAACATTTTGGCATACAATTTTACTATACATACAACATTTGGCATACAACATTTATTTTTCTCTTGCAATTAAAATAGCCTATATTAATCAGTGATAATGTAGTATTCAAGTGGTGAAAGAATTTGTAAAATCGGTCCAGTACTTTTGAACCAATTCCTTACATACAAATCTTCCCTCTTTATAATATTAGTATAGATTTGCTGTCCCGCCCAGCTGAATGAATATGTATAATTTTATATGGTAGAAACACACTTATTAAAAACAAGTAAAGGTCAGACACAGTTTTCGCTATCGGACGTTTTCCAATCCGTAACATCCAATTTTGATAGGTGGGCTTGAGTTTCGCAGCCACACCCTGCCACTTAATAGTAATCCCATTGATCACTCCACCACAGCCTTTCATTTATCTCCTTATAAAATGCTTTTTTCGTGCCCCGTGGCTTGTCCATCGATTAAATTAGATATCGAGACAAAGAGCGATCCCGTCCCTCCGCGGCCGGCTTTATGCCTTATGACACCATTTTTCATCCGTACGAACGTAGGTACCTTTATAACGAACTTTATCGTGTCCACGATAGGTGCTTTTCCGCTAAATAAATAACTGCCATTTCATTATCCCCTGGTACTATATTTTTATGTTCACACCGGGTGGTTTTACCTATATGATCAGACACTATGATTTATAAAAACAAAGCTTTTTGCAGTTCATAAACGATGCAATTTTAGTTTATAATAACACCGATGTATCAACGTAAGGCTTGTAGCCAATGTAGTGTGGTGGGTATGTATAAAAGAGTATATAAGCACAGTGTATATACCTCGTTAGATTTGATAGCACAACAAATGCGACATCGGGTACATATACAAAATTCAATAACCGCGCGGCGGTGGGGCGGGCGCCGCTCGAATAACAATAATTTGGCAGGCAGCATCCGCCGAATTCCGGATGTGTTCGCTCCATTTTTAAATTTGACAGGTCTCGCCACAGTGTGGGGCCAATAACTCAA
>JACCPG010010195.1:0-14746 GCA_016069955.1 Drepana arcuata | reverse complement strand
TATAATATTAGTAAGAAGTAAGATATAAGCCTCTGAATTTCGTTCGAGCTTTATTTTAGTAAGTTCTTAAATTTTCATCAGAAGTTTCAGTTTTGTTTACAGTTATAAATAATACAAGATTATGTGTGTTTATACAAAAGTTTACGAAACAATTTTTACGTAATAAATAATTATGTACCATGTACGTACTATTAGCTTTTAAATTGTACTAGCTACTTCGTTTGATGTCGTCGTAATCCCACGGGGATAGTTTGTTTTTCAGGATTAAGGTGTATATTTTATCTTTACGCCTTTCGAACACTTAAAAAAATACCTACTTCGGTTTGTGGTTTTGTTATTAGTACTTTTTTCTTCTTCATCTTCATGACCTTACGAATTGTATTTTGAATGTATCGTGTGTACCTACATGGCCTATAACTGCCTGCATGGTTTAAAGAGTCAACGTAATTAAAATATATTTGATTTATTTCTGAACGACAACAGTAGAAAATTCAACTTTTATGTAATTTAATAATAATAATAATATAAAATATATCCTCACGCCTTCCCACAAGGGTCCCCGAAGAGGAAGGCAGAGGTGTGTAAGTAGTGACCACACACCCACATTCCGTCGTAGATATATTTTAGGTGCCAACGTGACAGATTTATTTATTTATTTATTTTATTACACACATTATAACATCCTTACAGTAGGTATACCAATATGACGTTAAAATAAAATTATAATAATAATAATAACATTAATAAAATAATTTACAATATAACAAAATACACTTATATAGATATACTTATATATATAAATAGTTTCTAAGTACTTTCTAACCGTTTCTGCGAGTTTCGGCAGGATGGCGAGTCCGTCGCCGTTACTCAAGCACGACTATACAATCGTGTTTAAATGTCTACTCAAACATTTGCAGGTTTCGTTCCGATGTGTTCTTCACCGTAAAGCTCGTGGTGTGACTAATCACTGTGCTCATTGGTACAGTCGGGACTTGAACTTGCAATCCTTGTGTTGCAGGCAACTACTCAAACCTAGGCAATCGTCAATTACCATGTTGAAGTAGGAAGAATATATACATACATTCGTTTCCGATGTTCTTCATTGTCGTATTTCTTCTTCTTCATCGATTCCTCATGTCTGAGGGTCGTGACCACCATGAGTGGCCTGCTGGACTAGGCCTCTCCAAGAGCTGCGGCACTCTGCGTGTCTGATGGCAGTTGGTATGTCTCGTTTGGTGGTATTTTTGACGGCGTCGGTCCACCTGGTTGGAGATCTTCCTCTACTCCTTTTTCCTTCCACGTGACCAACAACAATAAGTTTTTCCAGATTGTCTGGATCTCTTCTAGCCACGTGTCCGAAGTAATGAAGTAGTAGTATCTGGAGGCATTTTGTGGAGAGCCGAGTTTGGACTTCATTGTCGTAACATCTCCAATATTCCTTTGACCCATACTCTCAATCTGTTTCTACATGATTACAAGAATCCCGGGACGTATTTCACATTGCCCCCATACGTCAATGGACGCCTAATAAAGGTGACCAATCAATTGGTGACTGAGACCCCCATATATACGCGTCTCACGGCCAATCACCTAGCATATGTATCTGGGGTTCTTTCCGCGATACAATACGACTTCTATTACGTATTTGTCTTTATAAAAAAAATAGCAGCCCGTCCCGGCTTCGCATAAATTTTTTAAGCATTTTGCCATAAAAAAAAATATTGCAATTAAAATAGCCTATATTAATCAGTGATAATGTAGCATTCAAATGGTGAACATTCCTTACAAACATACTTACATATCTTTCCTCTTTATAATATTAGTATAGATAAACAAAAAAATACCTAGGACAATTCCACACAAATTGACCTAGCCCCAAATAAGCAAAGCTTGTTTGTTATGGTAACTTGACGACGATATATTTACTTATATAGATAGATCTATACATACATACATAGGACATACAAGACTAAGGTACAAATACTCGTGTTCATCACACAAATATCTGCCCTCAGTGGGATTCGAACCCGCGACCTCAAGTTTCGTAGTCAGAAGCTCTAACCACTAGACCAGACGGTGGTCTAATTTAAAAAAATATATATTTTCTTCTACTTATTATTGCAATATATATGTGACCCGAGATTTCTACAACATCTTTTGATTTCACTAGAAATTTTTCTCATATAGTACACCATATTATTATATCCAGCCAATATCTCTAATATCAGCCAATATATATCCATGTTTGTGCTAAAGTTCATCAAATATACTACTTATTAGAAAAATCGAAACCTAGCAAGTTTATGTTTTGTAAGGATTATCACAAAAATGTGTATATTTAGGAATAGGTGAAGGTGTATATATAGAAATGTGATTTTTCTGATGAGAAGTGTATTATTTAAAGTAAAAAGATTTGGAGGAAAGAAATAAACATGTGAATTATAATTTTCTTCCGAATATTTATCTCACAGCAGCTTCATTACGCGTTCTCTCTGTTTATGTCTTGCTTACCTCCACTAAGATAAGTCAATTAAATGCTATTGTAAAGTCTATTGCTATGTGATTACGCAATTGTACCTCGGCCGTACGCAATAAATACAGGACCCCATTTGGTCTCACGTGACGTAGACGCATGCCTGCAATTAATTCTGTCCACTGCCTAAGTACTTTTTTAGCTTTGGTCTGAAGCTGAAAAAGTGATACAAATGAAAGCTTCCGGATGTTAACAGACTCACTTATGGCTAACTAGCTGTGTCACTTGGCGTCACCCGCGTAAAAAGTAAGCTTTCTAATGCAAACAAAATATTTGTGGTTTCTGAGATAAGCGCGTTCAAACAAGCAAACAAACTGGGTCTTTATAATTTATCTATACATGTACCCGTTTTTTCCCGCGGCTTCGCCAGCGTATATTTAGAAAAAGTAGGTTATGTATTTCCTTGCTAGTATAAGATAAATAAACAAATAAAAAAGGAGTATTTATCCTTGCTAATATTATAAAATGTACACGTATGTGTATGTAACAGATCTCTATACACTATACTAGCTGTCCTCCTGAAACACGATCGCAGCGCCACCTATCGCGTCCAATAGTAATGTAAGTTCCTATCCTATCTTTTAAGTTGGATCAAACTGCACACGGTGTGAAAATTTGATTGAAATTGGTTATGTAGTTTAAGAGCCCATCGCGGACAAACAACGTGACACGTAGTTTATATATATTAAGATCGAAAGACTTGTTGCATTCGGCTAGTACATATATTTCGCCTTGATAACATTAGTAAGATATTTTGGAAGTGGCGCGCCTAATGGTTAGTGGTTACCTCTGCCTATTATCGCTTGCAACACAAGGGGTATGACTCGCGCTTTGTCGACCCGGCAAGAATATTGAAATTACACACTCTTCTTGCATATAACTAATACACATGTCTATTATATGTCCGTCACGTTAGCACTTAATATGTATATGTACCTAACGTAACATGCCTTTCTTCATCTTTACAATCACGCCCTCATTCACGCCAGTTCATTTGCGAATCTCTTCATTGCGGATTCGATCTAAAATCCTTACTCCGCACATTTTTCGAAGAGATCGCATCTCGACTGCATTCAAGCTATTCTCATACTTCCTCTGACATACCCAGGATTCGCTGCCATACAATAAGGCAGGTACCAATATCGCGTTGTGGACAGCAACTCGAGCATTCTTGCTCAGACTTTTACTGCCCGTCAACGCCGACATGGCCCCATTCACCATATTTCAGGCAGTTATCCTTCTTAAGAAGGAAGAAAGAAGGATACATACATATATACTTGTATATATGTCCATCGCTGATGTATTTCTTATCAGACAAAATTATGTGGCAAAAGTTCTTGTTGTAACAAAAATTACGTTTACAAATACAGTCCGCCGGTATTTGGTCCCGCAATCATGTCTCCAAACTGTGTAGTATCGTTGTTTAATAAATGTATAATTGAATACGACCCAAACACCGGAACTACCCTAATATCTAATCTACCCGAAACTCCAACGAACGGGGGCTGAGCCCTACCACAAATTGACTTCGAGCGATCAAGTGCGGGCAGATTTTGCGATCGACAAGTTGTTCACGAAACCACAACGGGGACGGCATTTGATGATTGGTTTCTGACATCCTCATTGTTAAAGCACTTGTAATTTACTCACGTGGCTTAAATTTGAAGCCATTCAAAGGTGATTAAAATCATCCTACTTACGTTTTAATTGAGAAAGTTAGTGAGGATAATTGTTCCTCTTTCACGCAAAAGGCTTTTAGGCAATATCCCTTTCTGTTCACGCTCACGCTTTCAATCGTACACGTACACGTATCGTGCACTGGCATTTGATGCGGAAAAAAAGATACGGACTGTTGAAAAGATACTGAACGGAATTGGAGAAAATTTAAATTATAAGCTGTATTAACGAACACAACGATGTGTGTGTGGATTCAGTTTTACGCAGGTGAAACCAAAGAGTACACATCTAGTCAAAATATATTATTTCTCCCCATAAGATCCCAAAAGTGTGTGCAAGAAGAAGGAAGGCCACGTTCCAACTACCTGGATCAAATAGATCAAACTCTGAAGGACGGGAACGTTAAGAGTACTCGAAACCGACGAGCATGTATGAAGAGACTGATGAATGTGGACGAAGCGAAAGAGGTATGTAAGTCTAGAGAGAACTGGCGCTCTATACTCTCTGCCTACCCCGTTAGGGACTAGGCGTGATGATATGTATGTATAAGGTTCCCAGGGAGCCAGAAATAACATCTGCTTTTCACCGACGATATACATATATTTAAGTGACAGAGCGAAATGCAATAGTAAGAGTTATAATGAGGATAGTATAATCAAAGACTTATTAACTAACAAGTAGTTATTACATTTCGTGGCACAATAGCCAGGCAATACTGTTAAATACTTCTAATTATATCAAGCTATAAAAGCTCTACTCACGTACTTGGCAATATAACTCGAGTCTGTAAGTCTTAGCACCTATGACGGGCTGAACAATGCAGTTTCGAACAATCGTTACGTAAATTGTAAGTAGTTTTAACACAGGCAACAGAGCTATGATGACTGTATTATTTAAGGGTTCTTTACGACTTCACGCCTCCCCACAAGGGTCCCAAAATGGTAGGCAGAGGTAATTTATCTGGAACCCACACGCCCATTTTTCGCTGGTGATATAATTAAGATGCCAACGTGATAGATGTCGAATCTATCTCCGTTACTCAAGCACTATTAAACATATCTACGTCTTATATTCTCATACGCTTGCAGGTTTCCTCTCGATGTTGTCCTTCACATTAAAGCTGGTAGTGTGACTTATCACTATAATTAAGTACCGAAAACTCATCGGAACACTCTGGATTCGGACATACATGTCCGATGTATGATGATATATAAAAACAGTTTGAATCATCATGATGTCCATCATGATGATTCAAACT
Organism: Drepana arcuata; assembly: GCA_016069955.1. NCBI lineage: Eukaryota > Metazoa > Arthropoda > Insecta > Lepidoptera > Drepanidae > Drepana > Drepana arcuata. Next base: position 9,278 of record JACCPG010010195.1, on the reverse strand, counting down.
GTTTTTATATATGTATATGTGTTATTACGCCGTGTCCTTCGAGGGGTATGCAAAGAGAGTAGAACCTCAGTTCTCTGGCTGGTAGATTAGGCGAAAGAGTTCTGTAAATCTACAGCGAACTGGCTCTTCACTCTCTCTGCTCACGTCCTGAGAGACTAAAAATCAAAATCAAAATAATTTTATTTCACATAGGCCCAGTTGGGCACTTATAAAACGTCGAAAAAGACTCGGCGTGATGATACGAATGTGTATGAAGAATTTTATTATGAGATAAAATAATAATTTTCCATGGAAAAGGCTATAAAAATATTAGTACACCCGTGTAACAATTGAACATTCTGTAATTTTAATTTAAATTGTTTAACACCCTTGTGGACCCTTGTGGGAAGGCGTGAGGATATATTATATTATTATTATGTTTAACACCATTTTCCCTTCCCAATAAATATACAACGTGGTTTTATAAATTTCCAAACGGAACACTAAAATCTAATTAAGGTCTTATTGCAAGTGTTTATTGCTGTACAATTATCGCTGCGCCGTAACTCTGGCTCGAAGGACCAATAAAAGACAGAAGAAAAGCGCGCGAACAAACCTACGCTCGACGCGAGTACAAGGAATTTTAATTCAGTTTTTATGATGGAAATAAATGCTCGTATAGATGTTCTTACGAATTGTATTTTGAATGTATCGTGTGTACCTACATGGCCTTTAACTGCCTGCATGGTTTAAAGAGTCAACGAAATTAAAATATATTTGATTTATTTCTGAACGACAATAGTAGAAAATTCAAATTTTATGTAATTTAATAATAATAATAATAATATATAATATATCCTCACGCCTTCCCACAAGGGTCCCCGAAGGATTAGGCAGATGTGTATAGGTAATACCCACACACCCACTTTCCGCCAGAGGTATATTAGGGGCCAACGTGACAGATGGCGAGTCCATCGCCGTTACTCAAGCACGACTATACATACGCCTTTGAATTGCTTCTCAGACGTATGCAGGTTTCCTCTCAATGTTTTCCTTCACCGTAAAGCTCGTGGTGTGACTAATCTATGTAATTTAGTTTTATTTTATTAGCATGACAAAGGTCTCTTACGCCAATTCTTCGATTTACACACTAATAATACAAACTTATTAAATATAGAACCACTTTACATAACACACATAGGAAAGTGAAAACTAAATATAATAATCACGGTCAGAATTGTGAACAGAAGACACTAATACAAAATCACTTTCCATGAATATAATTATGTTCTTAATTTAAAAACGTATGTTCCATAAAAGCAATTCACAAAGGCAATACTTGCGAACAAGATTCTCTTTTCAAAAGTTGTTTTTTTTAATACGACAGAACTGGCAAGCAATGGACCTTTTAAGATGCGTATTGTACGTTGCCGATCATACAACATTTTTTCATGCCTTCTTGAATAGAATCTCTAGTGTTATTAATTATGTAATCTAAATATTGTAAGCTACGTGTATTAACTGCGCTACTACACTAGCTGCGCGTCGTGGTTGCATCCACGTAAAATTTGATATATTTTTTCTGACATCTTTTTCTGAAACACAGCCCATGAGTATTATTCCAGCTAATAATCTATGTCTGTGATCGGTTTCAATTAAATTTGTTCAGTAGTTTTAGCGCAAAAGTGAAACAAACACCCGCACAAACTTGCATATTTATAATATTAGTAGGATTATTTCTTAGTAACCCTTTTATGGAAAGTTAGCTTACGGCAATAAATACCCTTTTTAATGGTTTTTTATCCTCAAAGCAAAAGAGTTTTAAAGAGTCTAAAATTAACGTTCATAATTAATAAAACGTTATATTAATGAGATACCTGTCTACAAAGAAATATTATCCAAAGGCCTCTCATTAACAGATCGCCTCGCCCTTTGCAGAGAATGCAATTCAAGTTATGTTTACAAGGGTAACTAACTTTAAGCTCGAGTTGAACTTTAGCTCTGTTTGTGATCTCTAAAGATTTCTTTGGCAAAGTGAAAGGGATGGTCTCATTCAAGCGTTCCAACATTCAATTATACTAGCTAGATTAGATGCTAGGACGTTAATACGCAGCCTGGTTGTAGGGCTAGGGCGGACTAACTTAGTGAGCGAGGCGCCACTGACGCGCCCGCTGCGCACACCCTTTGAGCCATATCAAAATATTGACATTTACTTGTGCTCTGAGTGAACTCACAGAATGCTCATTATTTATAATTAGTCATAGGGTAAATTAACTGTAAAATGGCTTCGCTATTGTATTAGAAGTATCCTGTTAAAAAATCATGGAGTGGGATAAATAAATAAAAAAAATATATGTATATACATTGCCACCTAAATACCATTACGAATTTCTATATTTAAATCTTCATGCCTACCCACAAATTCCCAAGAGGTAGGCAGATATGTAAAATATAGTTTTTTGAACATCAGACCCATCGATATCTATATTGTTAGTTAGAGAAGAAGTTCTTCAAGGGATGATAAAAGAGTCCTGCAGGGTCGGCAACTTGCGAGTGTTACCCCTGGTGTTGCAAGCGTCAATAGGCGTCGGTAACCGCTTACCATCAGACGGGACGCATGGTTTGCCAGCAAATCCTCCTAAAGGAACAACGATGGATAGTTGATAGATGATTTTTAAGCCGTGGTGGCAGTGGTTCGAGTTGGGACAAAGATTGCAAGTTCGAATCCAGACTGTACCAATGAGTTTTTCTAAACTTAAGTACATTTGATTAGTCACACCAGGAACTATACGGTGAAGGAATACATCCAGAGGAAACCTTCATACGTTTGAGAATAAATTCAAAGGCGTATGTATAGTCGTGCTTGAGTAACGGCGATGGACTCGTCAACTGTTACGTTGGCACCTAAAATATATACCTGGCGCGAAAGTGGGTGTGTGGGTGCTACCTATACGCCTCTGTCTACCCCTTCGAGGACCCTTGTGAGATGGCGTGAGGATATACAATGATTCTACTGAAATTGAAACACTCAATAAAAAAGTCACAAGGATATCAGATTTTCAAGGCAGCATTTCACCTCACCCCAGTCACGATCCAAGTGATTTATAACCCAAGTTTACGTGTGCAGACCTTGAAACATTTTCCATTTGGATCCTGGTCCGATTTCACGGTTCACTTGCCCCATGTCTGGCCTGAAATTCAGGATTTTACTCATCAATACACGTGTGCTGTTTACCCAGTATCAGAGAGCTCATATTAGGCAGAACTGATATTTTAACCTTAAAACCTGATTTCACCAAATCATATCAAAAATATTTTATTCAACGCGTCAACGTAGCGTCAACGTTGAACGTCACATATTTAATTATAATAATAATAATATATCCTCAAGCCTTCCCACAAGGGTCTCCGAAGGGGTAGGCAGAGGTGTATAAGTAATACCCACACACCCACTTTCCGCCGGAGGTATATTAGGTACATATTAATTTTTATTTATATACATATCTATTTAATTAAAAAACCTAATACACCACCGCTACCAAGAAAAGCTTCATGAAACCAACTTCTAATTATTATTATCCACAAAGGTCCCTGAATGATGGGCAGAGGTGTAATACCTTTTTTGTTTATTAAATAAATATATGTGCCAATGTGACAGACCGCGAGTCTGTCATAATCATAAAAGTACATTCGTCATTTGATTACTTTTGAAAGTATATTTTCTCTCGTGGTTTTCCTTCACCGTAAAGCTTGTGGTATGATTAATTGATTTAAACAAATTTGACTGAATAAAAAACTTGAGTGAAATACATTATTGCAAAGACGCATAATGACTACATACGCCGATTCATTATATGGCAATTAAACTACCATATACATAATATGTAGTACTTAATTTAGAAGAGGTGAAGAAACAGATATGCAATGCGAAAGTGTGTGGAAGAAATGTCTAAGGAAAATCACGTTCCAACTACCTAGATCAAATAGATCGGACACTCGAATACAGGAATATCGAGAGTACTCGAAACCGGCGAGCATGTATGAGAAGACTGATAAATGCTGATGAAGCGAAGTGGTTTAGAGACAACTGGAGCTCTATTTTTCTGTCCATTGTGTTAATATATATGTGTGTGTGTATGTATGCATACTTAAGCACTAACGAAGCCTCGTTTTCACAAAAATGCAAATTACCCGTGTTAAAGTTAGCCGTGTCGGATTCATGGCAACGTGGCTGAAACAAAACCTAGTTAGGAGAAGTTAGAGACGTGACCGCCCAATTTGACAGACCTCCTGTCTGCTGAATTGAGAACTCGTTGAGCAAATTTTTTAACTTAGTTTAACCGGTTGCTTTGGAATTCCGATGAATTCGTCAGCGTCAGATGGTAATTTAAAATCATGTACCCGCGTGATATTTGATTGTATTTATAGATTTCTATTCTGGGACTAAATACTCTATGACTCTTGATGTTTATCTAGTTGATAATCTCTACGTCAATTTTCATCCAAATCCGTTCAGCCGTTCTACTGTAATTAAGCAACAAACATCTTCACAAACTTTCGCAGTTATAATATTGTACCAAATTAAATCAAAACAAAATATTTTATTTCACATAGGCCTAGATGGGCACTTATAAAACGTCGAAAAAGTTGCCATTACGGTGGCAAAAAAAGGATGCGGTCCGCCTGATAGTAAGCGGTTACCGCCGCTTATGGACGCTTGCAACACTAGGGTGATCGCCCGCGCGTTGCCTAGATAAACACCCGAATTCAGAACCTCCTATTTATTTAAGCCTGTTAAAAACTATAATCGTTCTTACTGCGACTTTACTTTCAAACACGAACTCATTTCAGAACTGCATCAAAGAGTTCAATTTATAAATATTATAGTTTTCAATGGCGCTTTCATTACGGTTCCACTCGAAGTACGAATTAAAATTGTATGAAATAATCGCTTCGTAAAACTAAATGCTTCAAATACATCTACCGTTTTTTCGTTTAAATATAAATAAGATAAACCGTTAGTTTCTAAAACCATTAATCCGCTTAAAGTCAGAAAATACCGCTTTTTACCGGACCCAAATCAGTCATAACCAGAATTGAATGGATAATAAAGTGACTTCAAAACCCTTTAAATAAAGCTCATATTGTTTGTTAAATGACCAACATAATTACACACACACAATACGTGCGGACACTATTTAGGGATAAATAGGGACCGAGGTATAAATGTGAGGGTTCCGTATAGGAAAGGGTGCAATCTAATTTCGCAAAAAAGGGTATCTTAAACCTTTTTCGGTCACATAAGTTGAGAGTAAATGGTCAACAAATTATTCTACGAGTATTTGGGTACGGATGGTAATGATTTTTCTTGAATGCGGGATGTTACAGGGTCTGTAGAAGTGGAATACCGAATTCAGAATTATAGAGCATTTTTTTCAACTGTGTATTTTGAGTTCTGGTAACTTTTGAGGTTTTCCCTGGAGTACAGCATGGAGTTCTTCAAAAAGGGCGTGAAAAGATTCCTGCAGGGTCGGCACCGCGCAAGCCAGTGTTGCAAGCGTCCATAGGAGACGGTAACCGCTTACCTTCGGTTTTGCCACCTGCATTATAATAATAATAATAATAATAGCCTTTTATTCCTGAACATAGGGTTACAAGAGGTCCCTTAGTTCGGTGTGCCTTTTGGCATAGGCCTCCTCCAATTCCTTCCAATGTATCCTGTCCCTTGCTACTCTCGACCAGAATGGTCCCGCTGTCTGTTTCAAGTCATCTTCCCATCTCCTGACTTGACGACCTCTACTTCTTTTATTACCTGCTACCACCTGCATTATAAAATAGGTTAAATTCTCTCGTGCGCTGCCGGCTGTTAAAGACCCGAAGCTAACTGCAGTTATGAACTATAACCTACAAATAGTAACATCTAGGCAGTCTGATCTAGTGGTCAGTGTGAACGGGACCCGGTTGCGAAGCTCGATGCGGTTTCTATTGCAAAAAAAAGGCGTGGTGGCCGAGTGGTTCGAGTAGTTGCCTGCGACACAAAGATCGAATTAGTAAAATTACTAAAATTTAAGTAAAATTATTAGCCACACCACGAGCTTTACGATGAAGGAAAACATCGAGAGGAAACCTGCATACGTCTGAGAAGCAATCCAAAGGCGTATGTATAGTCGTGCTTGTGTAAGGGCGATGGCCTCGCCATTTGTCAGGTTGGCCAACCATCCATCCGTTCCATTTTGCAGCCAAGAGCTCTGAGGACTAACCCGACGGCACACAAAATTAATGTTAATTATGTTGGACAGTTTGTTTGCCAATCTCAACGCCAGTGTGTCCCGTCAATAGATGACGCCCGGCCAAGCGTGTCTTAACCCATTCAATGCCTTCAGTTTGAGCTTTTTCAGAAAAACCACTGGCTATGAATCCCTCTGCGATTTCTTTCATTCGCTGTGAGAAAATTCTATTGGTGAAATAATTTCTATTTGGCGAACCCTTTTATGGGGAGATTGGTGTGAGTATGAATGGTAGATACACTTAGGCTTTTGGTGTGAACTTAGTGACTTACATCATTGTGATTAGTCACACCACGAGGTTTACGCTGAAGGAAAACTCCGGGTGGAAACCTGGATACGATCTGCAGAAGAAATTCCAAGTCGTATGTAAATTTGGGCTTGAGAAACGGGATCGACTCGCCTTTGGTCCGGTAACCGTTTCCTATCAGGTGGGCCGTATGCTTGTTTGCCAGTCTTGTTATATATATATAAAAAAAAAAACCTCTACCTACCCCTTCGATTCGACTCCACACAAGAAAAAGTCGGTATGTCTAATGTTAAAGCGTTGGTGTCCGAGATCAGTTAGTTAACTGCAAAAGCAGGATCTTGGCTCGTTTAACACTAACTATCACTCCTATATTGTTATATGAGCTCAAATAAAATAATAAATTGGCACCTAATATACCTCTGGCGGAAAGTGGGTGTGTGGGTATTACCTATACACCTCTGCCTACCCCTTATGGGAAGGCGTGAGGATATATTATATTATACTTCATAAGTGCCATAAAGTATTCAAGGACATATATGTATGTATGCATAACGACACTTAATACGCAAATAAATGATGTTATTTTATCTTACCAATAAAACATACAATATCTTACCACCATATCTGCATACCCCGTTAGGGACTCGCCGGTATTGTATGTATATGATGGCCGTTTGGGTTACTGGTTAGAACTTTACGAATACTAATTCTAATTACGGATTCAGGAGTGTATATGTACCACTACAAGGCTGATGGTCTTGCTCGCCAGGCTGGCTGAATTAATAGCATGAAGGGACTAGATGCTCTTCGTCTTTATAAGGACTTGAACTTTTTGAGACCTCCTGTGATAAGGCTGGCGGCAGTGTATAGTAATGCTGATTTGCCAGCCTTCTTTTCATGCTATTGATTCGGCGAGGTATTGCACACTTCCTTTGTCGCACGCACACACACACGCACATAGCACATACACACACACACACACACACACACACACACACACACGCACGCACGCACGCACGCACGCACGCACGCACGCGCACGCGCGTTTTTAAGTAACACTGTATTTTGGTTTATATTTAAGTTTTAATATTTTTGGTTCTTTTCCACTTTTTTTTTTATTCGTATATTTAAACATTATAATTTGGTCTTAATGTTGTTATATCTAAATATTTTTCAACAATACTATGGTAACATAAGCCGTGGGTGGAGACCTGGTGTCCTAAAATACAGGCTTTGCCTAGTTTAGGCACCAGTCTTACACAATACAAGATTTTGTTTTCGTTTATTTGTCAATTTATTATTATATTATTTTATTATTATATTATTTTATATATTTAGGATTATAATACCTCACCTTAATAATAATTTATTAAGGTGAGGTATTATAATCCTATTTAATACATATATAAATTATTAATAATAATTACCTAACACAGTGTAATGATAAAATCCCATCATAACTCCAAATCCATAGTCGTACATTAATCTTACCCCAACATTTCAAACATCTGCGCAAACGCCGCATACATACTCGATGAACAATTTCGCAAGATTAAATCGTACACAATAATATATCTTATTGCCTCTTAAAAAAGACGAGAATGCCACAACAATGACACGCTTAATACCGGAATAATCCTCTGAATCCCCATACAAGAGCATTCCGTATAAATTAGACACATTTGATATATATCCCATTGTTTGCTTGTCTCCGGTACTTGCGGTTCTCTCGTACCGTTTTTGTATTAAGGATTTAATCTAAACCTTTTATTTTTAGTATCCAATGCCTAGAATTTTATTATTTTTACCGCTGAAGAAGAGTCCCGCGGGGGTTCACCCGAGTTTAATTCATTTGCGTACATAGGGTACCAAATGGAGTTCTTTAAGAAGGGTGTGAAAAGATTTCGGCAGGGTCAGTAGCGCGCGGTACCCGCTTGCCATCAGGTGCTTTGTAGCCACATTAGTGGTATTTAATAAATATCTGCTATTCTGCTCTCTTTGGTAGAAGCATGATTATATATTTCTTATTGATTTTGGCCGGCCGTCTGGTCTTGTGGTTGGAGCTCCTGACTGCGAAACTTGAGGTCGCGGGTTTGAATCCAACTGAGGGCATGTATTTGTGTGATGAACATGAGTATTTGTACCTTAGTCTTGGATGCCTTATGTATCTATCTATCTATATAGATAAGTAAATTTATCGTTGATCGTTGTCTAGTTACCATAACACAAGCTTTGCTCAATTTGGAACTAGGTCAATTTGTGTGGAATATTGTCCCAGGTTTATTATTATTCATATTATTAATCATTTATACATACTGGCAGCCGAAGCACCCTTGGTGTTGCAAGCGACCATAGGCGTCGGGACTTAACCAACAAGCGGACCGCGTGCTTATTTAAAATAATAATAATAATAAAAAACAAATGACGCATTAAAATGAGAACAGGGTAGGAACAAACGTTACACAGGCGAACTCTCGCCAAGTGGCAAAGTTAAAGCGACCGACTTTTTCACAAGTATCGAGGCAGAACTTGCCTCAACACATCTGCCCGAGTTGGCTTGAAATTGAAACAGGCCCCAACTAGTACCCAACTTGGCTATTGGCTATTACGTGGACATGTCGCTACTGGCTTGTTTTGTTGTAACATAGTCCCCCTTTTTCGTTATAGCCGGGGGTAATAATAACAAATTTAAATGTATATATATATATCCTCACGCCTTCCCACAAGGGTCTTCCCACAAGGAGTAGGCAGAGGTGTATAGGTAA
>JACCPG010010190.1:0-50133 GCA_016069955.1 Drepana arcuata | reverse complement strand
CTACGAATGTAATAACACATTTTTAGCAGTTCCTCGCGATTTTACCGTGTAAAATTTTATTTTAATGGTATTTTTTTTTTCGCATTGTTTTTTTCGCGTACGTATCGAAATATTTTATTTAATTGTATGTAAAAGGAGCAATTCCCTGCCATGTCAGACGCGCATCCATACTTAAGGTTGGTCTGCCAGTTAGTCTACCTTACGAAAGACCTCAGTCTCATGCAGTCTCCTTACAGAAGACTGGCGGGAGGAGAACTGCAGAAATTGACATTTAGTGTGAACTTCTGGTTTATCATGCAGGAACGCCATCCGGAAGTGGACATCTGGACGTTTATGCAGGGGTCATCGTTCTACTTCCGCAACTATGTAGAGCGAGGACTGCGAGAGGTCGCCGAGCAGAGGAAACTCGCCTCTATGCCCATATACAAACACGACTATAAATCCGATAATATAGGTTAGTTCACTAATGCAAGGCTATATATATTTAACTAGAATGTTCAAAAGCATAGGGCCAATAGGGGAAACAAAAGGTGTAATTTTCTTGTTTATTTGGCAAAGATTGATTTGTTCATCCTTTATGCACTTATTTATTGAAGAACGCAAACTTTTATTATGTACATACATTTTTAGAGTGATTATTAGTTGGCAATAGCTGTGATTAGACAGAGTTAGTAGTTTTTCGCAGGAATCTCTACTAAATCTGTGTAGTAATAAATAACTAGGGGACAATTCCAAGTAAATATATAAATATTAAATTTAATGAGAAAAATGTATTATTCCTTACAGATATAAGCAACGAAAACGACGAGAAATCTCATGTTATATTCTTGGAGAGGCTACGTGCTTTACAGGTGAGATATGATAATAATATATAAAAATGTATATACATATATAGTAATAGTACAGTATATATACTATACTCTACTATTAATTAGGAGTTATACATATTATTATACATTTTTATTTGCAATTTAAACACTCTCCATTTGACAGTCAGTTCAATTACTTATATCCATTACCTTGGACTACGCGGACACAGCTAGTTGTGAATATGAGTATAGAGTGTAGTGGTAAAGGGAGTGGGGAGTATTAAGTTATCTATATATGTGTGACAGGCTAAAGCTGGGCTGAAGACGGAGTCGTCACCGTCGCAGCCGCGTACGCCGGCCGATAATAAGGCGCTGGCCGATTCCATCACCGAGAACGCTCTACCACGACCACACAGCATCGATCCACAGCTACAAGTCAGTTGACATGTCATAACTAATATTATACACAAATTTGTTTGTTACGCGGTCACGTCATAACTACACTACAGTCTATTTAAAATGTTGCCAATCTATTTCTGCCTTCTCATTATTTTACGGTATGGTTGTATGTGGTTTCTGTCTCATTATCATAATCATCATGATGATGATGATGATGATTCAGACGAGAGAGATGATGAGATGAAATTATTTCTGTCGACCTTCTCAGAATACACAGAGAAAATTTGTAAATTAACTGCAATATTACATACATACATTCATATCATTCCGCCGAGTCCCTAACGGGACAAGCAGAGGGTATAGAGCGCCAGATCTCTCTAGATTTACATACCTCTTTCGCTTCGTCCAGGTTCATCAGTCTCTCGCATACATGCTCGTCGGTTTCGAGTACTATATTATTGTTAATTATGACATATGGCGATGGACTCGCCATCTGTCACGTTGGCACCTAATATACCTCTGGCGGAAAATGGGTGTGTGGGTATTACCTATACACCTCTGCCTACCCCTTCGGGGACCCTTGTGGGAAGGCGTGAGGATATATTATTATTATTATTATATTTACAGCTTCACACGAGCCAGTCAGTATCACAAAAGAACGAAGCCGCCGTTGAAACGCTCCGCTTAAAACTACAACAGATTAAGAGTTCGTCCAAGAGATAAGGCCGCCTCGCTCGCACTCCACAAGGATTTGGTAGCTCTCTCTCTCATTCCCACTCCCACATCCCACATAATTGCGTGTATGCCACATCACCATGCCTTTAGATTATGATTTTGTTTTAAAAATTATGACGATATTTTTTTGGGTTTTGTTTGGCTAAAACATTCCACGAACTAAATACATATTACTAAATTCACCAGTTCCCTTGTAGAATTGACCATCTTACAAACACTCATGTATCTCTCAACATTTTTAAATCTCTTATATAAAATTATTTCGCACCCTAAGTCCTAGGCTAAATTAGTGTTAAAATTGTGTTTAATATCTAGGAACGATGGCCTAAACGTGTGAATTTTGATGTAGCGTCCAATTGCCGTGTCCCTTACTAAGTGTTTACGACAATACAGCTATCAGTATGCCCTTGCACAGGGTTTAAACGCTTCGAGCGACTTGTAACATTGTGACTTAGTAAGGTATCACATTTTAAATACACTTTGTCTAGAGGATGCGCATTGTATATTCCAAATTATTGTTGAATAAATGAATGTTCTCAAAAATGTGTATACTAATCGAACAAGTTGTCTGTGTAAACATAGAAGTACTTGAAAATTCAGTGTCTTGTCAGTTATTAAATTATTTCTTATAATGAAATACATTTATTTGATGCTGACATGTTTACTTGCCACAGGGTTATAAGTTATTAGTCAACTCGCCACAGAGTGTATAAATTTAGCTTTACGGTGTTGTTCATCTAACACCAAGTAATTAAAAAAAGCGAATCACAATATTTATTAAATTAAATAACACTCTTGAGTGACGTATCTATTTGAAATGACATAAAACAAGTTTTTAAAATGAAACACTGAATGTATATAAAAGATGTAATTTGAATACGCATTAAGGAAAATCAACCCGAACGTATCCCTGGTAGTGTTTTAATACTACTGTAAATCTCATCTATAATGTAAATTACATAATTTTGCACTAGATCACTAGCGCTTGGACATATTTTTGTATCAACAGCATCCTGCCCCATCATTTTCTTTCCTGTAGTTGTAAGCGGCAGTAGTATAAGATGTTTAACAAGTCACCTGAGGCAAATAGATGCAAGAAGGAGAGTCAGGTTATCCTGACTCTCCATCTCATAATGAGAAATTTAAAGAATGTTGTATTACATCAATGCGTGCATTAAAAGAACATTTGAGATGTCCATTTGTTTTGGAATAGTATTGAATAATTATTAGAGAACTCGAGTCCAATTATATACGGTGTGTGATATAGTCAGGTAGTGAGTGTTTATTGCTGTGTTAGCGAACAATGCGGATTTCAATCCATTTGAAAACCACCATTTATGTTAATGTTACGTTTGCAATGTTGTGTATTTGTGTTTACCACTGAGTGAGTTTTAAGACTGTTTGCAAGAGACCTTGTTCTTCGTTGACGATATACTCGCCAGGTCCAGTGTTTTTGTAATGTTTTTGAGTAGTTATCATCCAGTAGGTTTGTTAGAAAACTTTACAAGCTGAGATGAGGCCAGTTATTTAACATGTTCATAAAATGTATACATTCCCCCCCTCAGTATTGGTATAAATTATTCACTTTATCTTAATTATAGTGCATCTCATAAAGCCATCACAAATTTCCTTTGCATATTATCAGTAACCAACGTCAGAATTAAGGGTTATTATGGATTTTGTCTATAATTTCTTACTATCCCTTTTATATAATTATACCGTTAACTGCTTTAATTTGATTTTAGATATACCTGAATTACGGATTGTTAATACCAGACATTTTTTATGAAGAAGTCCATATCAGTCAAAGATTACATGATTTATTATTAGTGATGGAAAATTTTAATGGTATATTTATGCCAAGTCGCATTTTATTGATATTGCAGTGTCCACAGATATAAAACTCCGGAATAAAGCCGAAATTCACCAGAATATTTCATATAGTTTCATTATTCATGTGTTTCGTTTGTAGGTTAAACTGATATTATCTTTAGTAATTTGCTTTTTACACTACATGACTTAACTATTAGTAATTTATGAGCATTTATTTATTGCATATGTAAATTAATGATTAAAATCATGATGTAACAATATTAATGATATAAATAAAGTTCATACTACATTAAGTGATATTTTATTTTCAAATACAAGCTTAGAGTAACTATTGGTGAAACAATATCTAGTTTTGAAGTTTAACTAATTTTTACCTAAAATAACTTTTGGAGAATCTGTATGCATACCTCTGCCAGAAACATTAGGACACCCTACATAAAGACACCTCAACTATCGTTTCGAATAATTTTGGCCCTTGACGAGTCTATTAACTATTTGTAGTCCGGTCGACCCTTTTCGGCGTTCAAAACGTAGGATTCCGGAAAAAAATGACTCAATACTACCGCGCACACTTGTTTCCGGTATTGTTAAGGTCTAGGACTGACGTAACTGATTACTAATGATCCTGCCTTACAGTTAGTGTTAATATGCTTGATTGCCGTCTTTTATAAATATCAGTAGACCAAAATTAAAGACACAATATTTTATTGAAGGCACTAGACATGATATTAAAGAAAATTAATCACTAAAGGGTTATTCAGAATCTAGTATATATTAATAGTAGTCTATGAGTATATGTTATCTGTGGTAATCATTTTCTGTCTGTATGTGTATAACCAACCATTTTTTAGTTCCTTTCTGTAACTTATATTTTCAAGAACATTCAAGCGTGTAGGTTTGGCACACGTGATACTCACTATATGTATGTATATTCTAGTGGTGGCAACGACCACATTGGACACATAATATAATGTTCCAACATAAATGACACGTGAAACGTTACGTACCTACTTACCTTAGTCACAGGTTATTAAACAGACACCATATGGCGTAAACAGTATGACATATAAATGCTGTTAGGCTTTAAACTAAATAATACATTATCTTAACCATCAATTTAAATTCCCTAAAGTAGGGAAATATTATCAGTATTGTCAGCTTGATTCATTCAAAGTATTTACAATATTATTTTATTAGTCGATTTATGCAGTTTATATAATGTACAATATAATTGCTTATGGTTTACTGGCTTTGCCAGACTAATTTTCGTAAAACAAAAGATAATAATGCTTTATTGACTATAGTCGATCGCAAGCTGTGGCGTTACAGCCATAAAATTAAAGCGAAGGAATAATATAACAACATGTGTGTTGGATCTTCAGCTCAGCGCTCTGTTGTTTTAAATTTCTATGACATAAATGGTTGTAGTCTATGGTGAAAATAGACAACCTCACTTTCTTATTAACCAATCAAACTGTTGGGTAGATTAAATGAAATGAAAGTCCGCCACATGTCCGCCATATCTACTACATCTTCTTTCTAACAGTGACGTTCGTATTATTTTGTGTTAGATAGCGCTGTTGTGTAGTTATTTGTTGTTTAATTTAATTAATTTTTATTTTATCTAGAATACGGTGAGTAGAGTGTATAAAATGCGTTTGACGTAATGATATTTTTAAATTTTGAACTTGTTTGACCGCGCCGTGCTTTACAAATTGTCATATTGGAAAAATCTTAGTATGTCACAATTTGACTGCCTCTTAATCAGTTAATGAACACAAATTCATGTAGTTATACTGGTGACGCGTTTAAAGGCACTGTGTTGAGTATTTTACAAGCTATTGTGCCGGCTTTTTACCTACACGGTGTTCCAATATTTCGCAGACCCTGGACGGCGGCCACCATGGAGTCCCCGCGGAAATTTAACGACTGCTATTTTTATTACTACTCAACATGTACAAAGGTAAGGGAGCTTGCTATATAACATGTATCACTGGCTTGTTGAAATAAATCATGAAAATGTTATAAAATAATTATTTAACCAAGAATCTAGGGATTCACCACTAACGATCCCAATTGGTATTCAAATCTCTCTTACTAGGATATTGGCTACTGCGAATATAATAAATAAACTTGTTCAAAATGAGTTGCCATTTGGGTACTCAGTGGTAAGGGTGCTACTTCTGTCTTTAGACAGTAAAGTACCAGGTCAGGTCTTTCAACATGCAATAAACTGCTTAAAAGTATGTATATCGAATCCCCTTTGCTTTTTAAATTCAAATGTAAGGCTTAAATTGTCATATGCAACCATATGTGGCCGAACACAGTCTACTAAAACGTGTGAGCACATTATTTTAATAGGATAGTGATTTAACAAAATGTAGATGCAGTTTTCACCTTTATTATGTAACCACTGTCATTATGCTTTGTTTACCCACTTCATACATATATACATAACCCTAAAACACAGTATTTACTGACAATCAGTGTATCAGGTGTTACCAATACTTATTTTATTTTAGTACAGTTCTGACCACTACATTTAACTGGTTTACAGAGCATGTGCCAACGGTCAAGCCATGTGAACTTGGATGTGGCACATTTACCGATTGTGGTTTCCTATCTGTATTATCTTATTCAAAATATTCATGACCATATATTAATATATGTAAAGTTAGAGGTCTGCAATTCTAGAGAGTGCTAGCGGTCTTCTCTCAAAGCCTATACATAAGACGCTAAGGTTACATCTTTATTGTAAACATTTTAATTGTTTAAAAAACATTTAAATTGTGTGGGAAATGATTTCACATTAATTAAAATAAAAAATGTTTTTTTTATTCTTTTTTATTGCTTTCTGCATAACTTATCCATTACTATCTAACTTATTAAACTACTTATCCACATTAACCCCCTTTAGGCACCTGTGTGGGAAGGTATAGTACATATAATATTTTAATAATATTTATATTTATTACATCTACACCACATATCATCATCATCATATCTTCTAAGAACTTAGGTTTTCTCACATAGTGCATGAAATTTTAATTTAAACACACAATCAACCTTGTAGCTGAAATGCCTTCCTTATCAGCTTTGTAAAAATACTTATTGCCAATAGCAGTTGTAGTTACCTACTCACTAAACTTACTTGCTTACATAAAGCAATTTTTCTTCTCTATTTTCATATATTAGGTAGTTTCTATATGCTATCTATGTACTTATATGAAAAAAAAACTATGTTTGTATGTATGTCATGCATCTATTCCAGAACCACTGATCAGATTCTGGTGAAACTTAGGTATTTACTTGAGGTTGAGTGTTCTGGGGATGCCTGCTATGGTTCCTGGCCTAAATAAACAAAAGTCTGCAAAACATGAACTTCTATACAGTGTTGCCAATGAAATGCCAAGTGCAAATTGTATATATTCCTGTCTGTTGCCATGTTTTTATGGTGAATTAGCATAGTCTGCATGATGTAGACCAGTAACTGTATCAAATGGATGCTAGCAACACCATAATATAATCAAATACAATTATACACATTCTGTCTTCTGAATTAATGTAAGCAAAATGAAGTTTTGCTGACAAAAAGAAGTCTACATTATCATCATAAATGAGTAATTCATAGATTTCACAATATATATGATTTGACTTGGTACAGATAATATTATTAATTATTAATTAAGATGTTAATTGGCTTGTATTATATGAAGTTGTAAATTTTTTTTCTTTGATTAGGTCACAAGCTAGTTACTCATTATTTTTAAACATTGATGTAATTGAATCATATTATAAATATCAGATATATATAGAGTGGTGGTGGCTGAGTGGTTCAAGTTCAAGACGCCTGCAACCCAAAGATGGGTGTGGATGTGTGGGTATTACCGACACACTTCTGCCCACCTGTTTGGGGAAGGTGTGAAGATAAATACCAATAGCATATGTTTTATTAATACCGACGTGACTCATCCACGACAGGCTTGATGATCCAATAAGCTTGAAATTATGTATCAATTTAGTTCAGTCGGGCTTACTGATATTATTCCTGGGCTTGTACTTCAGTTTGTACATTGAGTTAATGCAATATCCTTTGCATCCTCCATATTGAACAATGTTCTAGGTCCAACCCAACATTTTCTATAGGTTGACATCTTAGTAGTGTGGAATTTAAAATGTATGGTAAAAGATGTGTGGTACCTTTCAGGGTGATAGCTGTGTATTCCGCCACGAGCCATCGGCGTTGGGTTGCGAGAC
Organism: Drepana arcuata; assembly: GCA_016069955.1. Classification (NCBI taxonomy): domain Eukaryota; kingdom Metazoa; phylum Arthropoda; class Insecta; order Lepidoptera; family Drepanidae; genus Drepana; species Drepana arcuata. The sequence continues at coordinate 42,100 of JACCPG010010190.1, read as the reverse complement.
TATGTGCACTGCCTGGCAACAGGGCAAGTGCCTGGACAAACGCTGCAAACTACGTCATATGGAGCTAAGGGTAGGCATTCATTTCACTTATCTAGCTCCATAGTTGAGTGACGTGCGGTTCTGTCTTTGAAGCTTATGATTGCAGGTTGTGATATTTGTGTCATTAGTGTAGATGTTTGGTATCTTAGGGTCAGATTTTCTATTTATTTATGTACTATTCATATTAGTATAAAGATTGTGACCTAGTTACCATGATAACTTACAGGATTTTTCTGGAAAAAAATAGGTATTTCTTTTCTCTCTGTTAATCTGCATGTCTGGTAAATGTTTCTGGAAACACTCATGTTACAAGCTTATAATAAAACTATTACGTTAAGTTACTACATTTTTCTGTCAAATTTACCCTTGTTTGTTTAAGTTTTTGGTCGAGAAAAGTTTTACATATTATAAATTACTATTGTTGGATTTGAGGAAATATGACGAAATTGGTATAAACAAAAGTCGTTGCATTTATGTTGTATCATGGTGATAGATAGATGCAATGAATTCGTTTATTATTGTACAGAAAAACCGCAAGCAAATACCGTGCTACTGGGAGAACCAGCCGGGCGGTTGTCGCAAGATGCACTGCCCCTTCATGCACAAGAACCCCGATGCGCGCACCGACGGCATCGCACCGAGCCAGCCCGCACCACCCTTACCTGTACGTACTACCTGTGTCCCGCGATTTCACCCCCGTATAGTTTGATTTCACTGGAAGATTTTAAATAATCTATCTACGGGCCAACTTTCATCCAATTCCGTTCTGTAGCTTTGTGAGAAAAAGGAACACCCTTAGAATCTTTCGCATTTATAATATTATTCAGGAGACGGGGTTTTTTTTTGTTAAAGAATCATGGTTGTTGAGTTGTAAGAGTCGACTGCAACTCAAAGATTGTTGAAGCGCGAACCCCAATTGTACAAATGAGTTTTTACTTTACTTACTAAGGACTTTAACATCACGAGTTATACGTTTAAAGAAACTGTCGGGAAGAAACCTGCATATGTTTGTAATGTAAATGCAATTATAGGCATGGGTAGGGAGAAAACTTACGCATTATTATTATAACTTTTTTAGAAAGTGGGTGTGTGGGTATTACCTATACACCTCTGCCTACCCCTTCGGGGACCCTTGTGGGAAGGCGTGAGGATATATTATATTATTTTATTATATTAACTTAAAAAGAAAATCCATTTAGGATATTGCTTACGTTCTTATACTTTCTTATACTTTCATATACATATTATATGTCTAGTATAGCTAGGAATAGAATGAAAGGGTTTTTTTTAATAAATAAAGGGAATAAGAAGAATAATTTAGTTCGTCCAATATAATTTTTACTAAACTCCACGCAGACTAAAATATATGCAACAGCTAGTTTTAAATATAAAGCTCGCGGGAATCCCAATTACGTGATATCGTCCATATGATTGGCATTTATCGTTGGTCTACTGTGTTACATTCACTAGCGATTATGTAAGAATGCTATTGATGTCACTGTCCGGACTTGAACACTAATTATTTTTATCATTACATATCGATTGCGTTTATTTGGGTTTTATACGTATTGAGCCGTGGTGGCCGAGTGGTTCGAGCAGTTGCCTGCGACGCAAAGGTCGCAAGTTCGAATCCCGACTGTACCAATGAGTTTTTTTCTGAACTTAAGTACAGTGATTAGTAACACCACGAGCTTTACGGTGAAGGAAAACATCGAGAGGAAACCTGCATACGTCTGAGAAGAAATTCAAAGGCGTATGTATAGTCGTGCTTGAGTAACGGCGATGGACTCGCCATCTGTCACGTTGGCACATAATATACCTCTGGCGGAAAGTTGGTGTGTGGGTATTACCTATACACCTCTGCCTACCCCTTCGGGGACCCTTGTGGGAAGGCGTGAGGATATAATATAATATATATATATATATATATATTATATTATACGTATTAAAAGGTGAGTTATCAGTGTGAGGATGATATATGCGAAAACTTAAATGATTGTATCAGCAATATAAAATACAAACTATATGTTACTATTGATGACGATGACTCTTTTAGCACTTTAAATAATAATGTATATCTTCACGCTTTTCCACAAGGGTCTCCGAAGGGGTAGACAGAGATGTGCAGATGAGACACACGCACTTTTCGCCGGAGATGACAGATGGCGAGTCCATCGCAGTTACATACGTCTCTGAATTTCTTCTCAAATGTATGCAGGTTACTTCTAGATGTTTTCTCTTCTTCACTTACTATTTTCTAGTTCGAACTTGCATCATTGTGTTGCAGGCAACTACTCGAATCATCGGTCACCATGGCTCTTTATATACATTATCTATAACTTAAATTTTCGAGCATTTTCGCTAGTGTTGTCATAGGCAACAAGTAAAGGAAATTAATTTAATTTAATTTTAAAGATGGGTATGCCGTGTCTCCCGGCGGGGGCTGTGTGCGAAGCCCCCGGGGCCGTGCCACCACCCGCGCCCGCGCCAGTGCCACTGCTGTGGCAGCAACAGAGGCAAGGTATGTATAGCTCCCACATACACACTTATATAGCAGAGTATGTTGGGGTTGTGGGCCACAGCCACGGGGGCTTATGTTTTTGGCCAGTCAAGGGACTCTAGTCCATCGTGTCTCTCATTGATTGGGCGGATGGTAGCGTTGTGGGTCGCAGCTACGGGGTCTTACGTCTTTAGCCGGCCAAGGGACTTGTCCATAGCGTCTGTCGTGGATTGCGCGTATAGTATCGTTTGTGCCGCAGTGGTGCTGGACTCGGCGCTGCTGGGCGTGCTGCCGGGCGGCGAGCTGGTGGGGCGGCGCGCGCTGGGCGAGCCCGCTGCCTACCCGCTGCCCGCCGACCCTCTCGTCGTCAACTTCGAGGAAGGTATGCGCCTCTACTGAAACTACATGTACTAAGCCCCCGCCGCACACCCCACACCCGCCCGCTGGCGACACGCACCATAATATTGTATACTAGTTGTGCCCCGCGGTTACACCCGCGTAAAATTTGAATTATCATCTGTTCTGGAATAAATTATACCTCATGTCTTAATCCAGGTTAATTTTATTCAGAAGTTTAAGCGAGAAAGAGGAAATATGAACTTTTGCATTTATAATTTTAATTAGGTCATATAACTATGTGAGCGAGATACTCGTGGAAATAAATGTCGATCGCTGATTTTGACGTCACTTTTTAGTATATAAAATGGTCTATTTCCATTAGTATCTCGTCATGTTGCGGCTACTGCCACAGTAGTCACACAATTCAGTGTATATGTATTTTTTTAATGGAGTTATACAAATTTTTGTTGTCAATATAATTTCCTTGTATACCAATGTTTGGTTAGATTATATTTATGATTACACGTAGGCGATTCAATTTGTACTGATTGCTGGAAATTAATAAATTAATATTGTACCAAAATAAAACTTTTGTAAATTCCACAGAACAGATATTGAAAGCAAATCTTTTGTAGTAAGATAAATTGCGTGTCGTTTAGCAGATTAAGGGTTGAGGGGTGAGGACGCGCCTCCGCTTCGATGGTTGGTACACAAGTGCTAACGATCGTCTGGGAATGCGCTTCTCGGCTTGTATGGCCGGGGCTTAGTCTACTCGCTGGCAAAACTTAAAACTCATTGAAAATAACGAAAAGATTGCACAGTTTAAGCGGGTCTTGCGGGCTATTGAGTGTAGTGTAGAGAGAAGTGAATGCGGAAATTTAATGTATTTTCAAAGATTTTTAAACACGATCAGCGATCTTAGGTGCTCGTCGCGTATTGTACGAATGCACAGGGTTTTCAATGCTAATATTAGTTTGCATAACACGTAAGATAGTACACGAGACGTTGTAACCGCTAATGTAAGCCAGCTTTGTAGTGCGCGTGCGTTGAAAACCCTGCGTTCCCGGCGGCGAGCGTAGTGTAAGCAATAACGATATAGAGACAATTCGAACGCTCACAGTGTGTTCTGTGCTTATAAGAAACGAAATGCCACTGATTACATTCTGACGCATATGATTAGTGAATTTTTGTAGTGGAAATGTTGGATAGATTTCTCCAGGCGTTTTGTGCGCAGAGTGTAGTCTTGTTAACGTGGCCACCCATGTGTCGGGGTGACTCAAGGAAGGTCGATGTATTAGTTTAAACAAAAGTATTTATTTTATTCACTTGTTATTAGTTAAGAATGCTTTACTTACCACGCCGCCGCGTCTGCTCACTGGGAATACTATTTTTATACTTTATATTTTTATTTCTTGTCGCCGTTTTAATATTTGATTAGTTTAAATATGTTTTTTTTAGAAAGAAAATACGTTTAATTTTATTTTCCCAGTTTGCGACGTGGCGGTCTAGAATGCCTGTTTTATTGAGGGTGAAGTGTAGATTTTTGTTTTTTTTTCTTTTTGTCAATAGTCAATTACCATAGTATTTATTGTATAGTCATAAATTGTGTTCAGTTTCTACGCGATTCCTACCAGAAATGAATTTTATAACACTATACGACTCATGTAGGATTTCGCACGAAACTGAATTCTTATTTTAAAGGAAGATGTGTTTTTATTTAGATTTATATTTTGGTGAATGCCAAGGGGCGGCGGTTTGTTTGATTGTAACGAGCATAGACAATGTTAGCCCTTTTTTATCATACCATAGACACTGATTACTAGAGTGAGACATATTTGTACTGAGCTCTCTTGACCAGCCTTGGAGAAATGTATGATGGAGTTAGCGTCGGTATTTTTATATGTGCAGTAAACTTAGAGAATAATGTAATAATCTCTCTCATATCTTAGCTAATTAGATTCGTTAATATCTCTCGCTTGTTCATTTACGTTTGTTGTATCACATATTGTAATGCGATCGCGACCCTACTATATAGGCGGGGTCGCTCGAGGGCTGTCGAGTGGATCTGGACGTGGTAAACGGAAGTAGCCATTGTTAACAATTAATTATGGTTCCATATTAATCATTGATGGGTTGTGTCTCATAAATAAGAATATTTAAAGATACATTAACTCTCTTGACATTCTATGTCTATTTATACGTTTATGAATTAAACTTATGTAGTAAGTACCCATTTAACTATGTCCATAGCCACTCAACAAAAAAATATATAGATGTCGATATAATCTTTGTCTATGATAGAAGAGAAGTACATAATAAATAGGTTTAATAACATATTAAAATACCAATAAAAATATATATACACATATTGTAACTCATTAAATATAGGTGAAAAAAAAGAAAAAAAAAGCTTTATGCCTTTAAATTGTTTGTATGTTAGTATGTAGGATGTGTTGGGGCTCGGGCGGTTTATAAAGGTACCCACCGCCGAGAGTCCCCCAAGTACTCTATATTCGCACCGTGAGAGTTAGATAGAGCTAATAAAATTAAAAAAAAAATGTGTCGTAGTCATGGCGTCGCCCGTGGGGCATGTCACGGTGTCTTCCTATTCCCACGTTGTGATCTAGGTTGTACTCTACTGTTTTACGTAGGTTTGCATTTAACTGCCACCCGACTCTCCCCCTGCCATGTTAGTGACTGCGAGCTACGGGCGGCGCCTCAATTGAAAACACAGGGATATGACTGAAGTTTACAAATATTGCTGTGTTTTCAGTTACAAAAAAAAAACATAGGATTATTGTCTTATATACCAAGTTTAGAAACATGAGCATAACGTTGCGTAGCCGTTTGGTAATATTGCCTGATGCTTCCCGATAGCACAGAACAGATTTTATACAGTCGAGTTTTTAATAGTATTTTGTTGGTCGTGCAAATTTTGGCTACTACAAGAATAATTTGAATAATATTTGCACTGAAATTTAAAGTTCCTATATTTATTACAAACATCAGCATTTCCACGAACAGGATGGGAACACGGAAGAAATAAAATTGCCTATGGTCCATGGTACGCCTAGTCATTATTTATGTATAAAACTAATTATCAATATGTTACAAGTTCAATTGAACAGAATAGTCTCGATTGGTGGGGTTTAGAAGTAAGGAGAACGGAGGTTTTATTTCTTGCTCAGTTTGAAACCTGTTATTATAATTATTATTTATTGACAGTTCTGTCTGAACTTGGCGGGAATGTGTAATGTCAAAGTGACATTACAATATTTAGAAGTGAATTTAGTACAAACGAGCGCGGCGTTTTTACCCTAAAGGCAGCGGGTAAATTTGTTTTTTTTTTTTAAATAAATAGCAATACTAAATATAGTGTAATGGTGTAGTCTGCTCTTTTTTATAGTAATAATATTTATTTATCCTTAGACTAGTTGTTGGAATGTTAAAGTTTTCTGTTAGTACCGGGGCTGTTCAGCGCCGTGCATATATATACCTGTATTGAGCAATGATAGCACCTGTGGGACATGCCTTGCTTCAGTATTATTCCTACTGAATGTTTGTGTGGAGATATGTCGCCATCCTCATGGGGTTTCCTACCGATTAATTGGATGCGGTTGTTTTAAATCTTTTCTCTAACATTTAATATTAAACTAACTCGTAGGCGGCTAAATACACCGCGTCCAACGAATCGGCCGGGAATCGGCGTGCTTTTTATAATGTTTTATAACTGTGTAGAAGGGAGATAGAGTTATATTGGAGAAGCACTTTGGATGCTTATACGTTGCGTTGCATGATATAACACCGGTGTACAGCTGCAGTGTAGGGCAGGGGCCCGAGCGCAGTAGTCACGCATACCACACACCACGACACGGTATGGAGATGAAACTACATGTAAGGCCGTGCTAGCGACGCATATTTATTGTTTGAAATAAAACGGGGTTGTTGTTATGTTAAACTTAGAATTATTTTACGATAAGAATTTCAAAATATGTTTATTACTAGTAAAGCGTGTGTTTAAGACCTTTCATTTAAGCTATTTAACATTGAAACTGATATAGGAACTCGTATTGGAACAGAAATTATACTTGGCTTTGTTTAATCAAATTGTGTTTAATATACCAACGAGTAAATAAAAATGTTTCGTAATATGATTTTTGTAATTATTTTTGACCGCCCACCCCGAGTGAGTAGCTTTCAGATCGAGGCAAGAACACCGCGAGTATGTCGTGACGGGTCGTATCAAAATTAATTACGAAAATCATGATATGCAAGTTTGGATTGTCGCGGTCGACTGAGCGGTTACTCCGGTGTTCTTGCAGAGTCGGATAACGAAAGCGCCCCCTCCTCCACGCCCACCAAACAATCGCCCGACGACGCCCTCCGCGGCGCGCGCTCCAAGTCCCAGGAGCTGCTGCTGCTGGAGCGCATCCAGGCCGAGGCCGCCGCCTTCTACAGCTACGACACGCCCGCGCACTATGACCGCCTGTCGCTCGACGAGATCGCAGGTAAGGCGCAGCCCCCGCCGGAGAGGAGGAACTCGCTCGACTTCAAAGTGCTCTCCCTCGACGAGATCAGGGCTCGCAAGAACAGGACAGAAACCATCGTACACACCGCGCCCATCACCATCAACCTGAACAGGAAGAGGAAATTGTCCACTCATGAGACTATGACGACCACCGGCAACAAACTCCTTAAAGTGGTCAGAAGTAACTCTATTGTTTATAAGAAGTTAGATCGGAATACGCCTGCAGTGGTCACGCCAACTAGAGTCGACCAAAAACATAATTATAACGACAGTAGGAAACGTACTATTTCCGAACAGAGCGACGTGTACGAAATGCAAGAGGACGAGTTGGTTGATAACTGCTACGAGTTCAAAAGAATAAAAATTGCTGAACAAATTAGTAAACCCAGACTCGTTAGGAACCGCCAGAGTGTGAGTATTGTGAGCTGCGAATCTAAGGAAAGTGTCGACTTGGACTGCTGCAGTAAGACAGACAACGATTCAGATTCTGAAGTACAAATTGTTAGCGTAGAGATTAAGCAACACGTAGACTTAGATAATATACCAGATAATGAAATTATAGACGTAGAGTCGACCAGGATTGGTGAGACGATTGACGTAGTAGACCTTAGTGAGGAGAACGAGGACAGTAATGATATAACTTTATCAGACCTCGACATAGACTTAGGTAAAAACGTGCCAGACGTGGTAGCCAGTTGTCAGAGGAACACACACAAAGCGGATACGACTGACACATCCATAATTTGTGATATTGACGCTATTTTGAATGACGACTTATGATTCATGTACGTACTTAGTTTTAAGCGAATGTTGCGTACAAAGTTGACAACTGTGAAATTAGAATGTATTATTGATTTATGATTATTTTTGAGATTTTTCACAATTCTAGTATAATGGCTACTTTATATTGTAGTGATGTTTTATATTGAAGTGTTGAATTGTTAGCGTGTTATTCTTCTCACACCGTTTTAGGATGTTTAAGGCTTTAAAGAAATTACAATGACTTTGGTACACGTTGTTGTTTTGTTTTGTACCGTAAAGTCTTTATCCAAAGATTTGAATAGACTCATACGAATGGTGAGTTACCCATAATCCTACACCTGGTCCTTCCTTTTTGCGTCAAAGGCGATTTTTACATTGTATATGCAACATAATATTGACTTACTTTTTTAATGGAATGTGAGTGCCCTTTACATTGATACTATTTAGTACCTCGTTACGGACTCGGCGTAAGGATATGTGTGTATGTATGTATGTATGTACTATGTATAAGTCCCATTGATTTTTTGTTTAATATGACTATATAGTAAAAAAGCCGTGGTGGCCGAGTGGTTCGAGCAGTTGCCTGCGACACAAAGGTCGCAAGTTCGAATCCCGACTGTACCAATGAGTGTTTTCTGAACTTAAGTACAGTGATTAGTCACACCACGAGCTTTACGGTGAAGGAAAACATCGAGAGGAAACCTGCATACGTCTGGGAAGAAATTCAAAGGCGTATGTATAGTTGTGCTTGAGTAACGGCGATGGACTTGCCATCTGTCACGTTGGCACCTAATATACCTCTGGCGGAAAGTGGGTGTGTGGGTATTACCTATACACCTCTGCCTACCCCTTCGGGGACCCTTGTGGGAAGGCGTGAGGATATATATATAGTAAACTTAATACTGGATTTCTTATTTAAAATCGAGAACGTAGAGACGACTGTACTCTGAAGACGTCGCAAAAAAAGTGGTCAACAGAAGGCAGTGGGTAAAATAAATATAATGTCGATTACTTTGATCCAAAATTGTATTTATATAATGATGTTATTAAAACGTTATATCGGCATCACACTGTTATTCACAATTTGTTCATTACAATAACTATACACATTAAAAACTAATCATAAATTCGAAATAAATACCTCTAACGAGGGCTTAGGGTCACACTAAACAATTTATACAAATCTCCATTGCTTAGTACTAAAGGAGCCTAATAAATAATTGTATGTGCATTGCATGCACTGCATATTGCCGATGTATTTATTTTTAGTTTAACCAATTCTTGTTTCCTTAAATCCTAGTATTTTAACAGGACAACACCAAGAGTGAGGTTTTTCCTTGAATTTGGCAACGACAACGATAATAAACGGGTAAAATGGGTATTTAAGCGCCCACGGAGAATTTGGTTCTCGACTCGACCGCATATATATACGCCAAGACAATTATGCCTTTATTTACATATATTTACATACACATAATACCCTTATGAATGTATGCAGGTTACATATCGATATTTTCCTTCACCGTAAAGCTCATGGCGTGATTAATCATTGTACTTACATTCAGCTAAAGCTATTTATAATCAGCGTAGATGACATTCACACTCAACGATATATCGGACATATGCAAATAATTCGTACCTATATGCAAGCAAGTGTAAAGGGTACTTAACGCTAAAAAGCCCTTTGTCAAAAATACAAAAGTAAGTTATCTAGACTAAATAATATCTGAATACTGGAGCCAAATAACATAATTATAACCGTGTTGGTCTTGTGGTATAGTTGCTCGCGGATGAGCTGTGACACGGCTAGCACGACTGGTTGGCAATCCGTCAATGCCGGATATTGGATGCTGTAAAAAGTCACTGGCAAAGTTTCGTTCGGAAACATGGATCTTTGGATAAAGATTAATTCTGAGTACTTATTTTGATAAGTACTTGACGTTACGAAGACATGGCGTTGTATCTTTGTCTTTGTGATATTACAAACTAGCCAATCAATGATTAGGCTTACATTACAATTTGAATGAGCGTTTTAATTGAATTGCAATTCAATCAAAGCTTAGACCTAGTCGAATTTGTCCTTACACTATAAACATTTACAATAATTACAGAGAGCCTACTCAAACTATACCAATGAATTAACACTAAGTCCGTTTTGAGTTAAAATAAAATTAACACTTACTCATCGAACATCAAATTATTTCATTCAATTGTTTTCTAATAATAGGTACCTACAACATTGTGCACCAAATAATATAGGTATTGGGTTCGGTTAGCTAATGAAGATACAATGAAATATTCTTATGTTAACATTACTAAAAATTTGAGCCTGGTTTGTGCTCAAGTTAATGGTTTGTGTCACCTAATGAATATGTCAATTCTTTATACTATCTTTCAAATCCTAACAAAAATAACGTCTATCTACACGAAAACAATTATAAAAAGATTATTTCATGTCTGTTTACTTGCGGGTGTTGCCATTACCCTAAAAACTGGTATTACCATTTGTATTTAAACTGACGTTTTGTGAACAGCTCGCTAGCATCGTTAACATCTCGCATCTGGAACTAATCTCATATGTAGTATGAAATCAGGTTTATTGTAAAAGCTGTGTTGAGCGAGGCTAGTTCCACCAAGGTCACTGGAGCCGTGACCAGTACTGCTGCGACTCCTGTCCGGGCACCGCCAAAGGCACCGACACGCCTGCGCCAAGGAGACCCCCTAGCTCTGCAAGATACGTATGTAATCATTAGGTATTTGGAAGGTCTTCAAGAAGAAGATCTTTGGAAGACCAGAAAGAAAGTGTGTACCAATTAATATTTTATTATGTTGTTGTGTAAAGTTGTTATTCATTCGCACAAAACGACTGAAAAAGATAATGTTTGAACACGTTCAGGACTACTAATCCGATTTGAAACATCCTTGAACTAGAAAGTAATCAGTACTAGACTTATATGTTATACGTGTGTACCCTACAATTACTTTCAAATTTACTTTAATATATACCATATAGTATATATAAATACTAGCTGTCCCGCCCAACTTCACTTGGGTGAAAAAGTTAAATTGTCCGTAACACGATCGCAGCGCCTCCTAACGTGTCAAATTGTCAATCAAAATTGCGACTATGAATAGAGATGTAAGCTATCATATCTTTCAAGTTGGATTAAACTGCACACGGTGTGCAAATTTGATCAAAATCGGTTAAGTAGTGTAGGAGTGTCATCGCGGACAAATAACGTGAACTTTAAAATTCCTTTACTTACCAGGCGGTGGTGAGGCAGGTTCGTGTTGGTATCCATGATGGTTTACGTAAGGATGCGGATGCTGCCTGTATCCGAGCTCGTAGCGAGGGTATCCTAGGAACCCCGTCTTGCACAGTTCAGAGTCTGTGCTCTCACACACTGGAGATTCCGACACCATGCCGCCGCCATAGCCCATCGGCGTCAATGGGCTGAAAATTATTGCGACTCAAATGTAGCTTTTGACTATGTATGGTCTGTTGATAGATAACTGTATAACGCGTTTAATACAGAATTCAAATTTCAAATTAACATTAATCCTTATCGGTCACGACATTAAAAAAAGTTATTGAGGTTTCCCAGTTACTTAGTTATCATAATAGCTAGGTTTATTTAGGGATGGTCCTATGGGACCTATTTTAGGCCTTACAATCTTTCAAGAGCTTAGGAAAGTGTGTAAAACATCATGATTAATATCTGCTATGTAATTAAATAAGAAGGTATTATTAAATATTAATATACCTCACAACTTGATGAAGAAATAAATGATATTTGGTATAATATGTTTTAAAAGCCTGGGCCATGGGGGCTTTGAGAGAGTGGTTCGAGTAGAGTCTGCAACGCAAGGATTGCAAGTTTGAATCCCTACTGTACCAATGAGATTTTCTAAAGTTATGTACAATAATTACAGCACTAGCATGACGGTGATATTAATTATTGTACAAAACGTCCAGACGTCTCTCTGGACTCGCCATCTGTCATTATTGTCATTATGTCATATTGGCGTGACAAGTAAAGGGTGGCTGATTGCACACCTCCTTGCAGGAAATCGTGAATATGCATATCATTTTGCTAACAATTGGATAAAGAATCGACTGATGGTACTTTAAGGGGGGACTAAATTATATAAGTTAGGTTATGTCAAGTAGTTACCTGTAGGTGTCGACATTGAGCGGGGGCTGGTACGGCTGGTGCGGCGCGTGGGCCGGGTGTGCGGGGTGGGTGGCTTGCGACGGGTGCAGCGGCGGCTGCGGCGCGGCCGCGAAGGAGCACTCGGGGCTGCGGCGCTGGGCGCGGATCTTCTCCTCACGCCGCCACTTCGCGCGACGATTCGAGAACCATACCTTCGCGTCGGGTTGAGTTAACACAACGCGCCGAAGCTACGCTACCCCCCCTCTACGTCTTGTGAACAATCAATCTATCGCTTGGATTGGTTGATCACGCCGTTCGAATAGAACTATGCTGTGGAATTTCAAATCCATGGGGTTTGATATATGATGTACATATCCTCACGTCTTCCCTCAAGGGTCCTCATACTCATACAAAGGTATACTCATACATCCATTTTCCACCAGATATATAGTTTAGGATATAAGAGCCTACATATAATTTGGGAGCGTGCCCATTGCTGTTTTACAACTTAAAAGGTGATTCAAAGTTGAAAGATGAGAAGTTCAAAGGTTGCACTGAATACTAACGAGTATCTATCGGAGCGTAGCTCATAGTGACTAAGCAAAGTTTTTATTCTGAACTTATGAAATAGAAAGCTTTAATTTTAGGTGTATGAAGTATTAAATAGCTTAGGAATTCACCTGTATTCGAGCTTCAGGCAATCCAATCTTGGCGGCGAGTCTCTCGCGGGCGAAAACATCTGGGTAGTGAGTCCTCTCGAACTCTTTAAACAATTTAGATTACTTGATTAATGATATTTTTATGGTTTTGACACGACGAGTAGGTATACTTTTTCGGATAAAATATTATATCCTGGACATCGAATATGTACGAGCCTTAGCTGACTCGCTAGTCAAAGACTAATATAGGAATCAGCAGATGATAAATCTCATATACTCACGCCTTCCCACAAGGGTCGCCGAAGGGGTAGGCAGAAGTAGGTAGTACCCACACACCCACTTTCCGCCAGAGAAATTTTTTGGTGCCAGCGTGATGGCGAGTCCATCGCCGTTACTCAAGCACGACTATACATACGCCTTTGAATTGCTTCTCAGACGTATTCTCAGGTTCCCTCTCGATGTTTTCCTTCACCGTAATGTTCGTTGTGTGACTAATTCACCAATTTGGCCTTTATCGACCCACTGCAGGGCTCCTCTCCAACACATCACCGTTTCCGGTCCTGTGCCAATTGCAACCACTGCCTTCCGGCAACCGCCACGATAACATCTGACCACTGGGTCTTACATACACATTTATAGAAAATATAGTCAGATAAATCATTCTCACGAACAAATAAACATATAACGTACAATTCATACATGTACGTCTACTGTATGTGGGAAAGCCCTGAAATATGAGTTGAATCGCATCTCTGTTTGAGTCTGTACCTCTCTCCAAGCTATCAATCTGTTCATTCGTGAAGCTAGTTCTGTTCCGCTGCAGCTTCCGTTTGAGGCGCAGTCTCGCCGCGTCCTCATCAGCGCCGCTGGAGCCAGCGTTGGAGTTGTCTCCCGAACCAGTCTCGTCCGAGTGAAGACCTTCCAAGCCGTCTAGCGGCTCTTCTCCTGAGGAAATACAAGCGACCTTAACGTTACGTTGATGACAGGCGTATCCTACACTATACAATCCTGGAAAGGTTAGAAGAGATTCCTGCGGCGTCGGCAACGCGCGAGCGATACCCCTGGTGTTGCAAGCGTCCATAGGCGGCGGTAACCGCTTACCTACAGTTCTATAAAAAAAATATAAATGACAAAGTTTTGTGAATTATGTGTTAGTTTGTTACACGATCGCAGCTCCAACGGCTGAACGGAATGTAATAAAATTTTGCACACGACTAGATAAGCAGATTATTAACACGCTTTTATTAGCTTGGGTTGTATGTAACGGAATCTTTGAACTTAATTTTCACCAGTTTCTAGAAGTCTGATTAATTTGAAACTTTGCATACGTATCAAGGACCGATGACAATGCAATAACTAACTAAAAAATGAAAAATAAATAATAGTTTAAAAAAACAAAAAAAACACGCTTTTATTGCTAACCGAACTAAAAAATAGAAAATAATTTTAATTTCGAAGAGTTTATATTACAGTAGTAGAACATCGAACAATCAATCAGAATTTATCACCTCAAAATAAAATTATAATAGAGTTTAAGTTATAAACAAAAGAATTAAATTCAGAGTAAAAAGCGTGGGGTGCTTGATAAAGTAAATGTAACAATCATTCTATTGACAACTATCTATGAGAGGAGAGTTATGAAAAGTAGTAAAATGCACCCCACGCTTTTTACTCTGAATTTAATTCTTTTGTTAATAACTTAAACTCTATTATAATTTTATTTTGAGGTGATAAATTCTGATTGATTGTTCGATGTTCTACTACTGTAATATAAACTCTTCGAAATTAAAATTATTTTCTATTTTTTAGTTCGGTTATTTAGACAGCCTTCTGGTCAGGCGGTCAGAGTTCCTGACTGCGAAGCTTGAAGGCTCGGGTTCGATTTCCGCTGAGGGCAGATATTTGTGTGATGAACAAGAGTATTTGTACCTTAGTCTTGGATGTCCTATATATTAGTTCCTATATATTTAGTATTTATGTATATATCCATCTATATAAGTTTGTATATCGTTGTCTAGTTTCCATAGTACAAGCTTTGCTTTGTTCGGGACTAAGTCAATTTGAGTGGTATTGTCCCAATTTAAGAAGCTGGATCATGGGATGATTAATTACTGTAGTACATAAGATCAGAAAAAACTCACTGTTACAGACGAGATTCGAACGCGCAATCTTTTGCGATGCAGGCAACTACTCGAACCACTCGATCCCTAAGTCTCCTTATTACAAAAATTGATACTGATACAAAGCTTTATCCGTTGCAAATCCATTAAGCAACATTCCGCAACCGATAGTCCCAACTTGGGAGACTTACAATACTCGCGGTAAGTTTGCCAAGTTTAGCCGCGAAGTGAGCACGGCTACAATTAATTCTACAAACAGCCTCGATAGCGGTGAATTTATTCGAGTTTCTGATTTTAATCTTCGCTTCTCCGTTCACGTCGCGGTGTGAAATCGCCTTATCCCCGCGTTCCGCTGACTTACGAGGGATTCAATTCAATTATCAACTCTTCATTAAAATTTCAGTGTGAATTATTGGAGTAATATTTTCATAGAGCAAGCGAATTTTGAGCAGATAATAATTGTAGCGAATGCTCACTGTGACGTACAAACTTGAGGTATACTGTTATTGTCTACATTTGAGTAGGTGTGTATGAAGAGACCGATCAATGTGGATGAACCGAAAAGATCTGTAAGTCTGGATAGAACTGGAGAACACCGCCTAATTGGGGTGATGGCATATAGTTTACTGGCTTCAGAAATTTATTGGTTAATCATTTGTATTGGCAAATATATCGAAGCTAGATATAGTAGGTCGCGGCGAGTATTGAGTAATCTGTTAGGAAATCCTCGCGGGGATCCGAACCGCGCTATTCTTCCTACGACAGTACGACCTTATAGAGTTGATAATTTAATGTAAATACTCCGCCGGCGAGTATGTATGAAAAGACTGATGCATGTGAATGAAGTGAAACACATGTGTACTGGAGTCTACAGAGAACTGTTGGTCTAGTCATGTCTAGTCCTACTAATCAGCATGATGATTGGTAGGAAGTTCACAGCAGAAAACGAAGGCACTCTTAGATCCCATAGAAATAAAGTAATACAGTAGTGTCTCACTCTTATCACATATACAGCACATCAGGTGTATGTCCTGTATATGTGATAAGATAATTATGAAAAATAAAAAGAAAGTCACATTGGCACCCAAAATATATCTCTGGCGAAAAGTGGGTGTGTTGGTGGGTATTATCTATATACCTCTGCCTACCTCTTCGGGAACTTTGTGGGAAGACTTGAGGATATTAAAAACAAAGTTATTTTTGTTCAATAGGTTACCTACAGGATGAATTAATTTGGCACTAAACTGTAAGGAAGTAACAGGTTGAGTATTTAGAACATTTTAATTCGGTTCGTAACATTTTATCTTTTACGTCCATATTTCTCAGCCTCATCATACATCCTTGCGAAAAAAATAACCTACATGCTTTTTTCTTCAAAATCAAGTATCTAATCTATTCTAAGGATAGGAACTAGGTATTCGAATTTTGAAAAGTCATTTGGAAGATAAACTATTTTCAATCCTGTCTACTAAGCTCCAAATATAAAGAGGACCGCTGTGTCTAATCATCCGTTCATAAGTCTACTTAGCCTGCTTGCCATGTATTCAGGACGCTTCAGGGAAGCGTATAAAAAATATTTGCCTACAATCCATGGACCTAGGTATACTAAACCAACACTGAATAAATTGTGCTCAAGTGTCAAAATGCCGCAGTCGGTGTCTCTCCGGAGAGGGGGGGAGGCGAGGCAGGGGAGGGGAGTGGGGGCCCGTAACGGACGCGTTCATGCAGAAACTGACGATAACGCCGGCCTACCACGTAACCCTGCCGAGTGTGATACCGTTATCGCAACCTTAAAAATGTATGGCCAATAATAGAGAAGCGGTTTTGGCAAGGTACTCTTTAATTTGGTTGGGTTCGAGAGGTTCCGCCAGGGACCTACACAATTTCCTAAACAATCCGTAAAATCGGTGAGCAGTTTACATAGTTAGCTGAAAGTTTCTGCAAGTTATATTCGTTCCATTATAGGGGATTTAAAATTTCTTCTAACATTGAAATAATAATTCATAAATTAAGTGCCATAATCTATACCACTATCTATTATAAAGTTGATGAGTTTGTTTGATTGAAAGTAGGTTCTAATATTAGGAACTCCTTATTAAAATAAGACTTATTCAAATATTACGTCGATTTATATGCCTATCCCGTTTATTGAGGAAGCCTATTATAGGCTATAACATCATCCCACTATAGATAGGTTCATCCACGAAGCCGCGCCCCTCCTTTCCTCCTTACCTATAGTTTATATTGTATTGCAACCTTCCACTAATGTTTGAGTATTATCGGTACAGATTACCTATAAGTGCACACGCACACTACAATAAATAGACTCGGGCCATACTCCCCGCAACTCGAGATCCCCTCGAATAGAAACTGGTGGGGCGCGTCTTCGTGAATGGCTGCTTACGCTAGATATGCTATTTGACGGTAGCAATCAACGGTAGAACTTTTTTTAGCTTGCCGGGTGCAAATATTTTGATAAAGACACAACAGATAGATGACCTAGTCTATTCCAGAAATAAAGATAATAAATAAATAAAATAAAGATAAAAAAAGAAAAATAGAGTTCTCTCTAGACGTACAGCTCTTTCGCTTCGTCCACATTATGTATATATGTATGAACGCTTTTTACTCAATCACGCAGAACGGCAGAATTGAATTGAATGCAAAACTTGCACCGAGGCACCGAGGTATGTTTTGTTCCGAAAATAATCTAGATAAAATTATACCAATCAAATCGATTTTTACAGGCACAGCTCGTCATAAATAAACTATTCATGGAATCAGTGTTACCTATTCGATATCCAATATTTGCCAAAGAAAACACTATTCGAACAAAATAAGCCAAACTGACATCTACACACTTGACATTCGACAAGCAATCTCGCTCGAGAATTACAATTGAATAAAGACGAAAATCGAATGCGCATCTATAGCGTTGACGGCAAATGTGATTTGGTATCGGAATCCCATCTGTCAGCTAGTACATTAATGTTTCATGAAGATCAGTATCAGATAATGGACGTGTCTCTATTTACCGTCACTCACAGCGGAGGCTGGGGACTCGATCCATGCTGGCAAGCAAGTTCTAATACGTACATAGTATTGTTTTGATGAATCAAAGACAATTGAAGCTTTGTTTTTCCATTAAATTGTTGTATCCTATTTTTATAAATATATATTTAAAAAAAAAAAGCATTCGGCCCGTAGCCTATTTACGCTTAAAATACCGAAATTATCACTTGCGCGTTGCCACTCTGTGTTCGAAGAGTTATACTGTTTTGGCAGCATAATGGGACTAATCTCTCTATATAACAACTCTCATACATATCATCACTTATTATTGGAAACCTCGTGTCTGGAAGAGGCAGAGGGTAACGTTCCAACTACCTAGATCAAATCGATCGAACACTCATTGATGGGAACGTCAAGACAACTTGAAATAAGCGAGCATGAAGGAATAGATTGGTGGATGTGGATAAAGCGAAAGAAGTCTAGAAGTCTAGAGGTCCCCCTGATGAACTCAATATGATGATATGCGTGTCTGTAATTCAAGAACGCTTAAGTGACGGATGTACATGACTTCTTTAAATCCGTCTCTTTCACACTCTTAAATAATTTTGGCTTCCTCGTATCTTCGCTTCTCATACGAGATGAATCAATAAGTTTTGTTGTCTGTGTCTATGATCTATTAAGAGTTATCTATGAATGTTAGTGGAGAAAGATTGGAGTCAAGATGTTCTTAAGACGTAAGTTAAGATAAACTTCAAATTTCCTTGTTTCAAATCAATTCTACCACTTTAAATCTGAGATTTTATAAATCAATACATAGAAATTGTGACCTAAAGTTGGACCTAAATATTTATCACTATACCACACAATAGGCAACTCATTAACAATAAGCACAACATAAAAATAAATAGCGAGATATCGTATAACCACGTCTATATTTCCCGCTGCCATTTTCCCGGCAAGATGGCGGTGGCCATAAACAAAACGCGACGGTGTTGCTTATCGCAAAAATGTCGTCTGTGACATGTATTCCATTCCGCGAGTCCCCAGGTCCCCAGTGCCTCGAGGGGAGGCGCTGTTTTGTTCCTCGCTCGCTGCCCCGGATATGTATCTAGTTCTTGCTTGAAGAATATAGATACTTAGTAATATAATAGCAGTGGCCGATACCTGATTGTAGTTGAAGTAAATATAAGTATGTAGATAGAAAGACGGACGGAAAAAATCGACAACTTAATATTTACATACATACATACATATCATCACACCGAGTAGCTAACGGGGTAGGCAGTGAGAATGGAGCGCCAGTTCTCTCTAGGCTTAACTAATTTCTATTCAGACACTATTTTTTTTCAGATGTTTTAAAAAAAATATTTTCGTTGTAAATTTTTGCTTTACGCGTTCGTAATAAGCTAGCTATGTATCTAGCCAAATCTTGGTTGTACATATTTGAGAATACAAGAATATCGATATTGGTAATAGTATATTGCCGTCAATATACTATTACCAATATCGATATTCTAGGGGATATATAGTTTAAGTAGGTTTTAAGATTGATTTTAATAACAGCCTAAGGTCAGACCTATGGTTGAAATATTCGTGACCTTAATATTTACTTTTACTAAATAATTGATGAGTAAGAAGTATTTTTTTGCAATCTGGCGATGAAAGATTGTTTTCAGTTCAACATTCGCACATTAATGTATTCGATTTATATGAATTCAGTATGATTTTTTAATGCTAATAAGTATATGGCTAAAAAAGGTTCTTTCAAAGAGGCTAGTTGCTTTACGTAAGTTTGCAATTATTATTATTTTTAACTAAATGGATTCAACGCCTAGTAGCCTTATTATATATATGTAATTCGGTCTATAGCTCGTCATAGGTAGCAACATATTAATGATCCTAAATAAACCGTGTATTAAATGAAATCATTACACATTTAAAAGAGCAGGTTAGTATGAATAATGAGTATTCGCGAGTCTAGTCACGCATCGGCCATTTTGTATAAAACGGCGGGAAAGGGCGCGCGTCGCTCGAGGGCGCACAGGTGTTATTACTGACTGATACAGACGCGATATGCATACTCATTGCATTTACATTTTAGTTCTATTGAAATAAGTATAATCTCCGTGACACGGGCTGCGCCGATCCCGGTTCTCAATTTGAATGTCGTTGACATAATTAAATCCTTTCAAGAGCATAGATAATAGATACATTATTTGTGGTTATGTTTAGTTTTTTTTGTATTTATTGACATGTTTTTATGTAACGTGCTATTTAAGTAACATGAATTACCTATATCTGCTAAATAATTGTTGGCTTTTTTATGAAAATATTTATGAATGTAAACGGAACCAAAGAGTTTTGTAATTCTAGAATCTTTGTGAGGGTTGACGTCTACATTTCTAAACGGAACATCAAATGTTAGTCCACTTAAATATCAATCTCTGCGCCAAATTTCAATGAAATTCATTTGTAATTTTGCATGAAGAAGGTACGGACGGACATCCTTACAAACTTTAACATTTATAGGATAAGACACACGTTAAGATGAAAAGTTACACACACTTAACCGATGTCGAATAACTTTACCTAAAATATATCTCTGGCGGAAAGTAGGTGTGTGTGTAGGTACTACCAATACCTAGCCTACGGGGAACGACTATACGATGATTTTTGACAGCTTAATGACAGATAAGCGTGGCACAGCTAAGGGTCAATATGAAAGTAATTTAACTATTCTCGCGCCGTCTAGTCGAGACCTCTCGTGACAGGTGGGCTGGAACATATCTCGCTCAGAGAATCAGGATTGCTATCCAGTGTGGCAATGCTGCTAGTCTTCTTGGCACGTTGCCACGGGATACCGATTTGGGACAAATATTTTATCTGTAGTAGTTATATGTAGTTAGTTTCAACTGTTCTTTGTAAATATTATTAATTGTTGTTATTGTAACTATTCAATATGAAGATCAACCAAATCGGCCAACTCGTACAAACGTCAGAACTTAAAACCTAAAAGAAAATACAATAGACGTCTATCTAAATTGTAATACGTATTGCGTTTTACTTTTCGACTTCAATAAGATTCGCCCCGTATGCATGCATGATATATTCATACAATAACCGCAGCATAGCACACCTCATATGCGACACTCAACAACCATTCCATACACAATAATAATTATATGTTGTGTTTGCGTGGGAGGAGCATTGGGGCGGCACTAACGCGAGCGAGGCGCGCCCCGCCCATGCCACAACACTACCGCTTTAAAACTTTTTTTTTCGTTTTTTTTTACCATTCTGCCTGTTTTTCTTCCGTATTATTGGTAGCAGTGGCTTAGTGTGTCTGTAATTTTATACGAATCCGATTGACACAATATTTGCGGGATGGTAACACGTACCTATTAATAGAGACTGTAAAAATACGCCTTCCCTCAAGGGCCAACGTAGGGGTAGGCAGAGGTGTAAAGGTAGTACCCACACACCCACTTTCTGCCAAGGGATATATTTTAAGTGCCAACGTGACGGATAGCGAGTCGATCGCCGTTACTCAAGCACGACTATACATACGCCTTTGAATTTCTTCTCAAACGTATGCAGGTTTCCTCTCGATGTTTTCCATCACCGTAAAGCTGCGTGTAAAAGTGCTAAACTAGCCATCTGTCACATTCCCTTCGGGGACCCTTGTGGAAAGGCGTGAGGATATATTATATTATCCTTATTCTAGAAGGTAACATCATAAACATGACGTATAAGGAGGTCAAGGAGGTTGTGCTGGACAGAAGCGGATAGAAGGGACTGCATCAGAGACGCCGACAAGAGCCCAGCTCTTAAATTTGTGATGATGATTCTAAAAGGAAGGCAACACTATCAATGTAATCAAAAGACAGCCAGAATATATATATAATAGATAAGACTATTTATCGCATTAGAAATATAAATAAAACATAAGCAACGATTAATAATTAAAATAAATACTTTTAATAAACCGTAAGCACGGCGAGCCCCGCAAACTGAAACCAGACATGGGTAACGCAACATAACAAATTAACAGCTATGGTTTCATGTAAGCGAGGGGCTGGAGGCCCCAATGGGCGTTTTCATGTTTTATAATCGTGTTTCATGCGTTATTGGCCCTCTAAACCCTTTGTGAGGGCATCGCAAAACACTGCGCTCCCGTAATTAGTACCTTTGATGCGATTGTGGGACATTTCGGGGAAGCATTCCGTGTACGGATGTGTGTTAATTTGAGCATTTAAATACATATGCTTGGGTGATGCCCCCGAAAGGATGCAGTTTTAATGAAGGCTGTGCACTGAATTCACACCTACATAGGATGTTCAGCCATTAGGGAGGACTTCTTTGAGTTATCTGTTTATATTGGTGACAAGATTTTACGAGTATTTTTTCCACTAGAGTCAAAAACATTTATTTATTTATTTTACAACTATATCTCTATTTACTCGGACGGACTCGCCATCTGTCACGTTGGCGCCTAAAATATATCTCTGGCGGAAAGTGAGTGCGTGGGTACTACCTATACACCTCTGCATACCCCTTCGGGAACCTTGTGGGCGTGAGGATATTATTATTAAACAACTAAACTTATACCTATCATTACATTGAGGTTGCCAGAGGAATGCTGTTGGTACAACTCCATACCAAATAAGGTTGAAAATACTCTAGTGGTACATCTGGTGGTAGTATCTGTAGAATATACTAAATTCCTAGTACCACCTACCAGTCAGAGGTATATATATTTTTTTTTTGTATTTTCTCTCGTAGCGTGAGTTTCGGGAACTTTTGCTACTTAACCGGTCAATGGCGAGACCTAGGCCTCTAGCAAGGCACTTTAGTACTAAGCAACACAGCTAAGGGCACCCCCTGTGGGGTACGAACCTCGGCTTAGGGCGTTGCTGGATCGCGAGCAAGGGAGCTGGGCTGGACTGGAATGGACCTACCAGTCAGAGGTATCTTCTCAAAAGTAGATAATATGTAGGTTACTTCACCATGTTTTCCTTTCCTATAAAGCTTGGGGCGTGGTTAAAAGTCAGAAAAAGACAATAATGATGGTGGGGTTTGAAGCTGTATGGGGCTTATAGCCATAATTGGCAGGTACTAAGCCACACGAGAATCATGGGTCACGGTTGGGTAAAAACAAAATTATTGGACATTCAACGCGAGTGTTCAGTTTAACTATCGAAACAAACACAGGACAGGGTATGTATAAGTTCCCACATCTAGACACGACCATGGTATGTCGGCATGTTCAAAGCGCGGCGGGCGCGGCTGAAACCCTTTGATCTGCCGCCCGTACGGTTAGATACAGTCTGTACCTACAGCCCTTCTATTTCGGTGCCGTCTTAGGGTTGGAATCCGGTTTAAATTGTGCAGAATATATTTACCTAATGAGGGGAACTAAAAATTATCTAAATATTGCTTCCGTTCCGTCGAAATTACATCAGAACGTAGATCGTAGTGGCCGAGTGTTATTAGTGCTTAACTTTACACAAAAAGAAAGGTTATCTATGCCTTCCGAAGAAGGTAGGACATATGAAGGTAACCTTTACGTAAAAGTAAAATAAACATTTATATGTCGAGATATTGCAGTCATAATTGTATTTCTGTTTTCATCACGGAACATCGATAGGGCGTACGAAAAAATCCATTTCCTGTTAAAACGAATGTCAGTTTCCGGAATGGACAAATGTGACGCCATTTCCCACAAAAGCTTGAGACAATAGCCTCAAAGGGGCCTTAGAGAGGCTATAAGTCACGGCGCCTATAAATAAATATTCAACACGCACCATACATCTCACTAATTTAGTACCTCTACCATAATAACCATTTATCCAAGATCCCCGCGTATAAATATCTTGCGACATTTTTCTTCGCCTTATCTTGAGAGACCAGACGATGTTCCGTCTTTCTCTCACTGAAACGACCCTGTATAATGCCATCTCTTTCCCCCGGCATTTATCACTTCCCCCTCTCCTTTATTCAGTACGTTTTATTTAGTTTTCACCCCTTAATGGATTTATTCAGCGTTCTTTAACCTTGCTTGTCTATGGAGTGATTCTTTAGGCTTTATGTCGTGGTTGACCTCGCGATCGACTCTATACCTATAACTTGTCTATGGGCAAAGTGATATTGAAGATAAGAATTAGGTTATGTTGGTTTGGGTTGTGGAAGATTAATTGTTTTGTGAATAGATGGACCACATACATAATGTGGTTAGCTTGATACCAGACTTTGTGTCTAGTACTTACTTTACAAAGACACGTATCTACCACCAAGTAGCTAAAATATTGTAATTATGGTAGGGTATACATGGCGTAAGGTATATTATAAATATGATAAATGCCGTGGTAGAGTGGTTCGAGCAGTTGCCTGCGACGCAAAGGTCGCAAGTTCGAATCCCGACTGTACCAATGAGTTTTTTCTGAACTTAAGATTAGTCACACCACGAGCTTTACGGTGAAGGAAAACATCGAGAGGAAACCTGTATACGTCTGAGAAGAAATTCAAAGGCGTATGTATAGTCGTGCTTTAGTAACGGCGATGGACTCGCCATCTGTCACGTTGGCACCTAATATACCTCTGGCGGAAAGTGGGTGTGTGGGTATTACCTATACACCTCTGCCTACCCCTTCGTGGACCCTTGTGGGAGGGCGTGAGGATATATTTTTATTATTATTTTGATGATAAATGCGAAAGTTCGTTTTTGTTTCACGCAAAACTATTCAACTGAATTTGATGAAATTTGGAACAGAGATAGATTTATGTATTAAGACATAAGATATGCTACAAACAGTGAAACTCCTTCTGTGCTGCTGAGCATATTTTTGTGACGATAAGTTTCGTGATGCAATATTTATAATACCCAGGATGTGGGTCTATGTAACAGCATCTTGGCGAACCCTAGTACTGACAATATAAAGTGTTTGTTAAAATTGTATATGCGTAGATTTTAAGTGATTTTATTTTATATCCAGGTGTCCTCACGGAGTGACATAGTCGCTGTGCGACAAAACTCCTATAATAAATAGAAAAAAAAAAATATATAATATCTAAATAACCGTTTGAGGTATGTTTATTAAATTTGAGGTATCACTAGTGCGTTGCCACTCTGTGTTCGAAGAGTTATTCTGCGTTGGCAGCATAATAAGACTAATTCCTCAGCTGCTCACACAATATTACAATCCTCCCCCCTCCCCAAGGAATTACTGGAAGCCTAATTCACCGCGTAGGAACGCAACACAAAAAAAAATGTTATTTGGCTACGGACTTCTATAAGGTGGAGGTCCTGCCCCAGTCTACTTACTTCGTCTAAATACATGTAAAAGCGAATATAGAACTACTAACGATGAAGAATTTGAATATGGAAATATAGATAATTATTAATGAACGTTGACAGGTACTCTCGCGTATTTTCTGAAGGAGCTCGTCGACGCTAATGTATATAGGCATGCTACGTGGGCGCCGTACGTCACTCGACAAAAGTCTAGACAAAAGTGGGTCGTTAGTCTGAATTGACACCGAACTTGTCAGGGAGCCTAAAAACCTCTAGATTCTTTCGAAACTCGACCTTTTTGTTCCGTTTTCACGAAAAAACGCAAAAAACCTGGGGAGATTTCCACACTTATTGACCAAGTCCAAATTAAGCAAAGCACGTACTATGCTTACTAGACAGATATATTTACTTATATAAATAGATATATACATAAAGAGCCGTGGTGGCCGAGTGGTTCGACTAGTTGCCTGCGACACAAAGATCGCAAGTTCGAATCCCGACTGTACCAATGTTTAGGTGAGGATATTATTATTATTATTATTATACACAAATACATAGGACATCCAAGACTAACGTACAAATACTCATGTTTATCACACAAATATCTGCCCTCAGCGGGATTCAAGCCCGCGACCTCAAGTTTCGCAGTCGGGAACTGTGACCGCTAGACCAGACGGCCGTCGAAGATGAATTATTTTCTGAATTAGGTACCACAGGACTTGTGTTAGAGCACAAAAATGTCCCAATGAAATCGGGCGGCCGCACAGTTGTATGGCACGTTGGTGGTATAATAAATCAATAGTTATTGTTATTATTAGTGGGTGTATGGGTATTACCTATACACCTCTGCCTACCCCTACGGGGACCCTTGTGGGAAGGCGTGAGGATATAAATATAAAAATATTATACTAGCTGTATAATCGCTCTATAATAAATATATCGCTCGAGTGAACATTATAAAAAAATATGTTCGGTTTCGGGTTGAAAAATAGATAGGTAGTAGCCGATTCTCAGACCAACTGAATATGCGTTTAATTTCATACAAATCGGTCAAGCCGTTTCGGAGGAGTATGGTAACTAACATTGTCACACGAAAATTTTATGTATATTATATGTATATATATATATATATATATATACATATAGTTATTGTTTGTATTTTATATCAAACATATAGATACATTGAGGTCATAAAGCGCCAGAAACCACTGGTCATTATCCCGCTTCACGTCGTGTCATTAATAAGTCACCCTCAGCCAAGGGGAAGTGATAATAAAATTAGTTACACTGCTTATCACCGTCAGTGGCCCCTCTATTGCTTAACCGATAGCCTGTTCGGACCCGGACCCTAGCTCGATAACGGTCCACTTCTTTAAATACAAGACGATAATTATTAAAACTGTTGATATTACCTATAAATATTCTACCCACAAGAGTCCCCGAAGGGGTAGGCAAGGTGTATAGGTATTACCCATACACCTACATTTCGCCAGAGATATATTTTAAGTGCGAACGTGACAGATGGCGAGTCCATCGCCGTTACTCAAGCACGACTATACATACGCCTTTGAATTGCTTCTCAGACGTATGCAGGTTTCCTCTCGATGTTTTCCTTCACCGTAAAGCTCGTGGTGTCGTGGTGGGAATAATTATATTCATAGATATATGTATTACCTCTCTACCTATTATATTAATATACAAATCTGTGTGGCAGAGTTGGACTTTTTTTACTTTGTTTCGTTTTCACTTAGTGGGATTCGTTTACAGTCTACAATTCTGAATTTCAGTCTAAAATTAAAAATTGCAGTCAAAATAATAATAATAATAATATATCCTCACGCCTTCCCACAAGGGTCCCCGAAGGGGTAGGCTGAGGTGTATAGGTAATAAATACCACACACCCATTTTCCGCCAGAGGTATATCAGGTGCCAACGTTGATTGAGATGACAGATGTAATAATGTGTTACAGTCTACAAATTCCAAATTCCAAATTGAGTATCTAAAAGCAGTTGGCTTAAACAATGGCCTGTTTACAATAAGCGTTAGTGTCAAAACAGTTGCTGCCGCCGGGCACACTTTGTTACTGTAAGTATACAAATCCATGTTTGCCAATTACTGGACTTTGTGTTGCGATAGATACGCCCTTCTTATATTTAAAAATACATTTTGTTGGTCTGTCTGCTACGTTTTCCCGATTAAATTGGTACACCAATTTTGTTTTTTTTTAACTCATTGATACATTCGGGATTTGAACTTTCAATCTTTGTGTCGCAGGCAACTACTCGAAGCACTCGGCTATCACGGCAGTTTGGCGGCTTTGATAGTCATACACATTTCGCCAACTCCATCACGGGGTATGCAAAGAGAGTAGAGGTCCAGTTTTCCATAGACCTCTTTAGTCTATAGACTAAGCTTCTGAATATGATGTAAAATATTATTACTATACTATGACAAAAATGTCAAGTTCACAGATTATAAGATAGTGACGTAACAAATAGTCTATATTGGTGTCATAAAGTCGATGCTGCGAGTGTCGTATTGAATAATCGACTAAATGATTGGTGGCCAGTGAACCGCGCGGCTCGTCTTACAGATTTGCCGGCACTTTCACGCTCCGTGGCCGCGACGACCGGCGTGGAGTGCGCGATGATACCGACTCACCGTGACAGGCTCCACTCTGTCTCATTTAGTCGAGTAATCTATTAAAAAGCCTTGGTGGCCGGCCGTGGTTCGAGTCCCGATAGTACCAACGAGTTTTTCTGAACTTAAGTACAGTGATTAGTCACACCAAGAGCTTCATGGTGAAGGAAAACATCGAGAGGAAACCTGCATACGTCTGAGAAGAAATTCAAAGGCATATGTATAGTCTGGCTTGAGTAACGGCGATGGACTCGCCATCGCCAGCGAAAAGTGGGTGTATGGGTATTAACTATACGCCTCTGCCTACCCCTTTGGAGGCCCTTGTGGGAAGGCGTGAGGATGTATTGAAAATCGAGTCTCAAGGGATGAATGGGCCTCGAATTTCAAATATGATGAGTTGCACTAAATTTACTTTTCAAAGTTAGCGAGGTAGACCTCAAAGGTGACAAACTTTGACAACACATCTGGACATCATGGAAGGAGACCTTTGCCCAGCAGTGGGGTGTGAAATAAGGTCTATCTAAACGCGAGACACTCGAAAATAACCAATTGGATTTTTATTCAGATGAGTTTATATAATATTGTGTAATGTTTTAGGAATTAATTTTCTTCCAAGCTATGTTAGGATAGCTTGTGTTAGACGAACGAGTCGAAAATCTAAAACGTTTAGTTTTCGAATGAATTCATTATTTTGGACGAGAAAACATTTTTCTAAACATTTTAAGCAAAATTATTCTTTTTTCCAAAATAATATTGCAGGGCCTTTTGACCTGTACGAAATTGGTAAATAGCAAGGCTTATGAAGTCTTTAACCAGAGGAACGGATCAAAATTAAAAATTCCATAACTCCCAGTTCCTGTGTGTATGTACCTACAGAAAAATCCTCAAAGCCACCTAATTGGATACAGACCACTACAAAGGGGGATGTTTGAGATAAAAATGAAAATTAAATCTTCCACGCGGATGGGCAGAGTAATGTTTTTGACGGTACCGGAGGCGTCCCCCCAGCGGCGGCGGAGGGCCCGCCCGCAAATCGACTATCAAAATGCTGGTGAAAAAGTTTTGTTGCGATGTTGGCAGCTGTGGTGACCGGGCGGAGTGGTTTGTTGTCTGTGCTTTTTTTTTGGTGTCTGTGCAATTATTCGGACTCGCCTTTAAAGAGAAATAATGTATTCATCGACTAGTTACTTAGCAATTTTCTCATAAAAAATTGTTCAGGGTCATAGCTCTATGATGAAGCTTGTATTCTGGTGATTTTCATTTGTCAATCATACTATGAACTAGCTGGTTAGTGGCAAACAATATAGTAAAATGGTTTCACGCTTACATAAATCTCTGAATACACAAAATTATAATGGAATATAATTTTAAAGAGTATTGTTACATATAAATCATGATCGTCTTCAATTTGGGTGTGGGCTCTTGTCACTGATGCAAGCCATTATTAGCTCCCGTTCAGCGCAATCTATTTGATCTCTCTCGTCTTCAGTCTTCTCAAGTATATATAGCTAACTAATATTTGTATGAAATAGAACATTTTCAACTTAAATTTTTTATTCTCTAATGTTCCTGGAACTTTCGCTACTTAACCAGGCAATGGCGAGACCAAGGCCGCCAGGTAGGCACTTTAATGTGCTAAGCAACACACTTATAGGCACACCCTACAGAGTACGGACCTCAGCTGAGACCTAAAATTTGAGACCTAAAGACCTAAGTTTTGTTAATAACGTCAAATTTTACACAAATTCGCACATTTAAATGCTTTGTAGAGCTATAGGTAACTCACCTTTCTTCATGCCCATGTCGGCGCCATTACAGCTTATTACTTGCGGTCCTGGGCTGAGGCTATGGAGCTGGTAGGGAGGTGTTCTTGCATCAATTTGCGCCGGCCAGGGTGCCCTAGGCCATGCGGGCGCAGACCCTGGCGTGCCGAGTAGCCTCAGCCGTTCGTACACGGGGGTGTTGCACTCCGACTGCGGTGGTTGGGCGCTGGTCTTCTCTTTCTGCGCTGCCAAGTTGCGAAGCACTCGGTTTATTGATGACACCTGCAGGGGGATGGGCTGTTAATTTTGGTCTGGTTTTAAATTTAAGCTACCGTTTTGTATTAGAGCGTGACGTCAATGCTCGTAGTATTGTATCGTATGTATACGGAGTTTACGGAGTATTGGTTAACTAGAAATTAGGCCACTTTGATAAATAATAATAATAATTAATTTATTTCAGATACCAAAATCCATACATTAAAAATTCCAAATCAAATCAACATTAAGAATGAGTTAAAAAGTATCAAAATAAATCATAATAAATAAAGGTGCTATTCCTTTGGGCTGTATTTTTGCGAGTTTATCACGAGATATCTAATAAGACTTGAAAAGTGTGACGTCATAAAAAGAATCCCCACATACTTATCATCACATCGGTAGAGACAATAGAGCACCAGCTTACTTTAGACTCGCAAACCTCTTTTGTTTCATCCATTGGGTTTCGAGTACCTACTCTTAACATCCCGATCCTAGAGTGTTACATACCTTCATATTATCACGCCAAGTCCCTAACGGACAGACAGAGAGTATAGGGCGCCAGTTCTCTCTAGACTTACATACCTCTATCGCTTCGTCCACATTCATCAGTCTCTTCATACATGCTTGTCGGTTTCGAGTACTCTTAACGTTCCCGTCCTTGAGAGTCCGATCTATTTGATCCAGGTAGTTGGAACGTGGCCTTCCTCTGCCTCTTCCTAGAGTGTTCGATCTATTTTATCGAAACGAATTTTGAGTGAGTACGTAAAATTTGTGGTTTTTAACGATGCGAGTGTGCGTCTCAAAATGCTGCTATGCTATGATATATAGCTATGATTTCAGGGTGAGTCTCTTAAGATAAAATAAAAAAATTCTAAATTTAAACCAAATCAGTTTATTTCCTAGATTTACTAACAAAAATTCATACCTACTAAAATCTTGATTATATGTTTACGTCTAATATCCAAGTCGAAATTTTAATTAAAAGGTAACATACAAGGCTATATTGTAACGGGTTAATAAAAAAAAAAAAACAATTTCCTCGCTCCATCGGCCGCGTGACGTCAATGATGTCTCGAGTGCCCTTCGTTAAAACATGCTATCATATCTCAACGAGCGCTTCAAACAGGTTTGAGTAGGGTTGAAGATTCGATTTTTACCGTTTTTGTTTTTATTATTACATAATATATAATAACACTACTTAATAACTACCTGCAACTACTGACCATCAATTTAGTTACGTACTAATGCAACTGTCATAGTGGCGTATGACATCGCGTCGGACGTTAGACGTAGGACAGGAGGTAAGACGAGGACGTAACGCGATCCGCGCGCGCGCGGTGGTCCACCTCGCCCGCTGACTGGCATGTGTCGGAATGCCCGATGGACCGAGAAAGCGCGCCACGTTCGAAATACGAACGCAGAAAAAATATTTCTTTAAATCTTGTCTATGTTCGGACTTCGTATGTTGACAGTTCGAGGTTTGAATTCGATACGTTTACTTCTCTTTTTAAACTTTTTTTTTGATAGCGTAGTGTAGGTTTATTAGCTATTCAATCAATTTTATTCAAGCCTTACCGTTGCCACTTGCGATAGTGGAGTGGGGAATTGGGATTTCTGAAGGTTGGTAGAAGGTGGATATAGTTAAAACTTTTGTTGAGCAACTGAGTTATTAAATAAGTCGATGTTAAGTTATGAATATTTCCATGAAATCAAAGTGTAGTAAAAATACAATTTGCAAAGTTGTAGCTAATTGAAAATAATTTATTCAATTAGAAAATTATAACAAGACGCACAATTAAAAGTCAGCCAACTCACGCCGACGATTTTAAATTGAATAAAATGGAAGATAACTAGAAAGGGTTGAAGTTTGATACAAAATGAAATGGAAATTTTTAACAAGCCATCTTCAGCAGTGGGAATCAATGACTCACGCCAATTAAATGTTTCTCTGTTATTGTTTCTTAACTAACTGTTCGTTTTCTTTTCATGTCACTGGCCATTAAGTATGAATATCGTCATAAAATTAGATTATGGGGATGCTAATAAAGAAGCTTTTAGCTTAATGATTCATTTTTAAATGTCATTTGTTTAATCACTTGCATACGTTTTAGAAGAAATTCAAAGGCGTATGCTTATCGTGCCTGAAAAACGTTGATGAACTCACCATCTGTCACCTTTGGGGACCCTAGTGGGAAGGTGTGAGGATATTATATAAACATATCATTCAGCCGAGTTCCTAAAGGGATTAGCAGAGAGTATTGAGCGCCAGTTCTCTTTATACTTACACATACCTCTTTCGCTTCGTCCACATTCATCAGTCTCTTCATACATGCGCCTGACGTTCCCGGATATTATTATTATATATTCAATATAAAATTACCGTTACAACCATTGCCAAGAAAAAACCTGTTAGAAGAAGAAATGGCGAAACAAACTAGTTATTTTACATAATATCTACCCGCCAATTGTACTTTGCCTGTGAGATGTACTGTCTTGATTTAATATGGTGTACAATAAACCATATATAAATTCAAATCTTAATTGAAACAAGTTCTTAATAGATACAGTTTTCATCGCCACACTTATTAGCGACACCGCAAAAATCCAGTACTTGCCATAATTAAAAATAAACGACCCAAGCTAGTGTGGCCATGTGTAAAACCCGTCTGTGGCTCTGTTCGTTTGTAAAAAACTAAACTCCACGCAAAGTACGGACCTGTAAACAGTCCCTTAATTCGAATTTCACACACCGATTGACTGGTTTCCGCAATTGTATTCCACTAATACTCCAATTAATAAGAACCCTTTACTAAATTAAGTATATTTATATATGTTGATACGAATATTTTTTCCTTAAACGGAATGCACTTGGACAATGTTGGACCGACAATGAGAACGTTTCTCATACGATTAAACCTAAATGCATTTTTTGTGGTTTAAACTTTTTGTTTATGGCGAATTACTTTCGATGGCAGATTCATTTGTTTTTTTATTCAACAGAAGCTGGGATGTTTAGGACTGAGCATTTCTGAACGGATTATTACGTCACATAGAATTATATTTTTTATAAATAAAGATTTAACTTGTCAAGCAGGTTGCATACCTAATAAAAAGTATCATATTGTCTATGATGTCAGTACCATAGACCGACGAACTGATACAGTTAAAATGTTTTCCCGCCAATTACACAAGTATCGTTCTGTTTTAAGCTTAAAGAACAGCAGCGGGGTGCGTTTTGAATACAAAATAAATTACATTAGACCGTTTTGCGCAACATGTACCTACAGTCAAACGACTACGTAAAAGTATGAAAGGTGCCCCCTAAATACCGAGTGAGGTGAAGCGCAAAAATTATCTTATATTTGTTCAGACGCCGTGAACGTAGGGCGAGAATACTTTTCAATAAGCTTGGAGAGCGATTTTTTTTTATTTCGGCCCATCTTGCAGAGCGCGGAGCGTTGTAAAACGCGCAAATAAAGGGGACTGTCCTATTGATCGGTTCGATTTCCGTGATTTCATAGAGTTTAAAATTATTAATTTTTCTAACGGCTTTGCATTAAAAACTTCATGTTGCAATTCTAAATCTAAATAAGATACACTTTTTTCTTATTTTAAAACGTAAATAGCAATCAGATGAAGTTTAAAGAGACCTTTGCAGAGGACCATAACAGGCTTATATGGCGATACCAGACGAGAATATTAACGAACCCTATTATATTTAATTAATGGAAATAATTACATATTTTGCGATTCTTAATTTTTTTTCCGTACGTATAAAATCGCGATTTCAATTTCACTTAGTCGATTTTACATCGATAACGTTATGAAGAGAAACGTAAAGCAAATGGTATGGAAGAAGCTATGATTGTAGGTATGAATAAAGGCATGTTGGTTTAAGCATATACAAAGGATGAGTAAAGTATAGTTGTTGAAACAGATGAACAAAGCAAAGTGTCTGAAAGAAGAGGTCGAAAACAGAACCCTACAATTACCTCAATCAAATATATCGACCACTTAAGCATGGGAATATCAAGAATACTCGAAACCGACGAGTATGTATGAAAATACTGATGAATGTGGACGAAGAAAGACGTCAACAAAAACTGCCTACAGTGTTTTATCATTATGAACTTTACGGCGAAGGAAAACATCGAGAGGATGCCTGCATAAGTTTGATAATAAATTGAAAGACGTATGCAGTCGTGCTTGAGAGACGACGATGGTCTCACTGTGTGATACGTTCACACTTAATAATATCTATGACGAAATATTGTGTAAAACTCTGGAAATATTGTGGAAGACATAATATATTTCTCATCTGAAAAATTAAAACATTACGGCAAACACAAACAGCAAGTTTATGTTTTGTAAGGAATATCAGAAAAAATATATTTTTAGGAATTCATGTCAAATGTCGTTTAATAATGAATAATATGAGGTATAATTTTTTGCTAGGTGTTTCGATTTTTCTACGACGCACACGTGATCTTTAAAAGAGATTTATTTTTTAGTATTGTCTTCATTCCATCTGTTTTGTCTATGACAGTTCGCCATATGTCACTTTTGATTACTTAAGGTGAGCGCCAATTAGGGCAGCACTATAACCTATCCAGGAGTCATTCGCCTCGATCACAATTTAAAAGCGAGCGAGATAAAAAGCAGGGCATTACTTCCATTGTCGCAGCGAAGGGCCCGAACAAAGGGCTACCTGCTGGGCCCATTGAGCCGGCACTTTGCGAGTCAATATTTTGGCGACGGTGTTTCGCGGAGCCAGCACAACTGCACACCTCACGTAGAGTTCGAATAATGAATGGGAACTTTTGTTTCTTGCACTTTTTGCACTACTTGTTAATTGAATGCTATGTCTGGTGTTTGCTTTGCACTTGCGAGGGTGTTTGCTTATCAAAAAATAAAAATATCGAAGAAAAAAAATATACATGTATTTATGTATATATCTATCTATATAAGTAAATATATCGTTGTCTAGTTACCATAACACAAGCTTACTTTGGGACTAGGTCAATTTGTGTGGAATTGTCCCAGGTATTTATTTATTTATTCACAAAACACTCATAGCGGGAACTTCTAACTGTGCCTCGACTTTTACCCACGTAAGATTTGATTTCTGACTTTGAATCCAGCTAATCTCGCTAATCTCTATCTAAATCTATCTCTGTTCTAACTTTCATCCAATTCCGTTCAGACATTTTAGCGTGATGTATTTAATAACCTATAAATACTTTAAAAAAATATCTCATTTAAAATGTCAAAATACCAAAAAAACGTCCCTGGAACTATAAAATCGTTAAATTTTATCAATGGCCTGTGCTTAAACAAAATATATCGTTACTTTCAAATAAAAACTCCTTGCTTAATGTCCGGCTCAAAGGACCAAGATCTATGTTCACACATAATTCAATTAAACAGATCCCAATAAGTACAACAATAATCAAATGAATCAACAAAGGCCATCATGCAAGCACCACGATCAACATAAAGACGCACAAAGGTAACCACGCACCGCCCCATTTCTTGAAGAAAAAAAAAACCCGCCCATTGGTGAGGACAGGAGTAATCCAAACTGCACTTAATTTGAGACATTCCCACGATTCCAGATTTAAATTTAATTGTCGATTTTCTATTGTTCGAGTGAAAGAAATAGGTCAATAAAGGTAGTTCATATATTGCATTGTTTGATTGACTTATAGGCAGTTTGTCAATACAAGAGGGCTGCGCGTCGCGGCAGGAGGCTTCATACAAACTTAAGGTGTTCCAAATCTATTCGGAATCATTTGAGAGTGAAATGATATGCAACGATTTATTGGGTGCTTTCTCATAAGTGGGGTCTCAACGTATTGTTTGTTTGATATTATTAAACGCTATCAATATATTCATGTTTGAGCTGTGATCAAATTAATTTGAAGTAGGTATTGTCTGTGGATATTCCATTACGTACAATATTGGAATGTGTCTGGTGATTCCATTTGAACGTGGTCACGTGACCTATCATAAACTGTCAATCAGTATTCGTCACAGAAAACTTCAAACGATCATAATTAACACCACAGATTACGAGAGATATCCTATAGTGAGTTAAATGAATTGAAAGTAGATAAAAGGTGTCTTTGGTAGGAATCGAGTCGAGTCTCGTAAATTGTATTATTACATCGCCCACAAATCCATTTTCGTATAAAATATAGCTAGAGTAGTCCTTAAGCACAGCAATAATTAGTAAATAGATCACCTAGCACCAAACATTACATTAGTGGAAGAAAGAATCCCGAATGAAACATTTATCAAGTACTCCAACACGCTCAGTAAGCATCCGCTCGACCATACGAAACTCCTTGTTACGTCCCTAAATAAATAAATAAGTGCGAGTTTCCCGCCTTGCCGCGCGATCCGGCGGCAGGACGCCATTTTCCGCTAGATGTGTTGCCAGAATAATAAAATCCCGACAAAAATACTTCGGACCGAACGGGCTGGCGTAAAATTGATTATCGATTCATTTTATACTTGTATATTATTATATTTGTGGAATGATAGGGTTTGTTGTAACGCGTGGATTGAGTGAAATGGCGATAGACATGTGACGAAACAATTATTACGATCATAAAGTGACTTTAATAAAAACACTGACGTATCGTCATTTAATGTTGAAGTAGAATTCAAAGGCGTATGTATAGTCGTGCTTGAGTAATGGCGATGGACTCGCCATCTGTCACGTTGGCACCTAATATACCTCTGGCGGAAAGTGGGTGTGTGGGTACCTATACACCTCTGCCTACCCTTGTCTTGAGGGACCCTTGTGGGAAGGCGTGAGGATTTATCTATCTAACGGTGATGGACTCGCCATACAACGCACTCGTTGTCACATAAATATATGTCAACCGAAGAGATGGGGTTGTTACACCTCTAACCCCTTCGCGGACCCTTGTGGAATGGCGTGAAGATAAACAATAAATATTATACAAGAACTTTTTTTTTTCTGTTATTACTCTTCCAATTAAATAATTTTACGTATGTTACTAGTAGCTTAAATATTTTCCTTTGAGGTGAGGATGTAGGGCAAGCGGCTACCACCGTCAGTGGACGCTTGCAACACCAAGGGTATGTGTACTCTCGCTTGGTCGATCCTTAAATATGCAACATGGCAAGCTTTATGTTAAATACTCGCTATTATTAGTCGCTTCCCGTCTGTACGGGAGATC
Source organism: Drepana arcuata (assembly GCA_016069955.1). Lineage (NCBI taxonomy): Eukaryota > Metazoa > Arthropoda > Insecta > Lepidoptera > Drepanidae > Drepana > Drepana arcuata. Next base: position 4,823 of record JACCPG010010190.1, on the reverse strand, counting down.
TTTTCAACTGCGCAACATATTTTAATACAATTTATATGTATAGTTAAATATTGTTCTGCCTAAGGGAGTAGAACAGTAATCATACATATGAATTTACGTGGATACAGCCAGTAAAAAAAGGACGTTTACTTACTGGTTTATTTTTAACATATTTTTTAAAATAACACGGTGTTACCCTAAAATATGTGGCATGTAGGGCATGAATGGTAGTAAAACACACGTAGGGCCAACATAATTAAATACGGCATCTTTGAAAGTCACCCAAATGGCAAAAGTCAATTGTGTTTAGTTTCTGGACCGGTTTCACCATCCGTCAATAATAATGATTTTATTTTAATGGCAATACTAAGGACCATTATTAATAATGGGGAATTATTACAAACGGCACGGGGATGAACGCTCGAATGACTCAGAATGACAACTTTTCAACGGATATTTTTTTCCACTTCACTTTTGTTTCATATTTTGCTACTATTGTTATATTAAAATATTTATAATATTATTACTGTAGGGTACTTTATTACAGGCTAGTTCAAGGATATTTAATATCCAGCCATAGAATAAAGAACAGTATTTAAATTTATGTATCGAACGTTCTAGAAATTTCGAGAAACGAATTGTCAAAATTATGAAATACTTATATCCTCAGTTAAGTACAGCGATTAGTCACACCACGAGCTTAACGGTGAAGGAAAACATCGAGAGGAAACCTGCATACGCCTGAAAAGAAATTCAAAGGCGTATGTATAGTCGTGCTGGAGTAACGGCGATGGACTCGCCATCTGTCACGTTGGCACCTAATATACCTCTGGCGGAAAGTGAGTGTGTGGGTATTACCTATACACCTCTGCCTACCCCTTCGGGGACCCTTGTGGGAAGGCGTGAGGATATATATGTATACTTGCAATTTTAAAAAAATCTGTTGGTTTTACACAAGAAACAGAGCCTATATTAATTGAATATTAAATAACAGTCACGGATATAAAACCTGTCAAAAGAAGAAACGGCGACACAAATTCCACGGCTTTTGTGTTGATATTTTCATTTTAATTGCGATGACAACGTTTTATTTTTACTTTTTATGTATGTGCTTACATTAATTTGTTTGTAAAACAAATGAATGTAAGTGCATACATAGCAATTAATAGCAAAACTTCACAAATACAAAGCAATTAATAGCAAAACTTCACAAATTCCTGCTATTGTACAGTCACCTAACTTTACACCAAAATATAATCAACGCTCTCGACCGCACTTGCGGTATAATAGTAACGATAATTACATACAACTGACACCCGACAATCATCGAATTAAATCTACCGAATCCGATGAAAAAACACATTAGTATTCAAAAGAGCCGCGTCGATGTCTCGATAGCACTGTTATTACATTGAATACACCCTACAATATTCCCTATGGCAACAAAAACCCGAGGACATCGTTTAGCGGACAAAAGCTGTAGTGTGGACGCCGCATAAAATTATAATAAATAAAGCGTGAGAGAGATAGAGATAGGTATGTGTTGAGAGAGGACATCCCCGATGCACTGTCGTTGTGTTTATGCATAGGGATGTCGCGAGTACAGTTTTGCATTTCCCTTGCGCCTGTCAGTGGAGTAATGTGATGGCAGATTTTAGCCGAGATAAACTTTGGTGCGGCGTGCTGATGTTTCCCTCCTAATATTATTAATGCGAAACTGGGAAAATGTTGGTTCTTCCTTCACGGAAAAATTACTGAACGGAATTGGATGAAAATTGGCACGGAGGCAAATTATTAAATTATTTAAAAAGCTGGATTAAACAAATAAATTAGATAATTTAGACTAGAAGGAAAATAAATTACCAGTAACATAAAATTTTACGCAGGTGAAAGCGTGGAGTCTCTTTTGCTTGGTATAATTATACATCCCATTCTCGTCGAATGAAATTCCGAGAACTAAATTCTTATAATTATATATAATATACATAGGTACATACATATCATCACATCCTTCAACCACACATCTCTTACATACTCGCGGGCTTCATTCACTCTTAAGGTAATAAATAATAATAATATATATCCTCACGCCTTCAAGGGTCCCCGAAGGGGTAGGCAGAGGTGTATAGGTAATACCTTAATCACTCTTAAGGTTCCCATCATTAATTAAGACTCAGTTGATCTCCCATTCATTTTTTTTCCTTGGAAACGTTGGTAACTTTAGTTTTTTATTAAGTATATGACGTTCAATAAGTGTTCCCTGTATCCCTTACGTTGAATAAAATATTTTTATTTTTCTTTTTTTTATCAAACAACTAATACTATACATATAAAATATATGCTTTTTTTTCTTCAGCCAGCTCGAGTAGTAGCCACAGCATCACCCTATATTTGGCAACCCTGAGTCCTGTGTTGCCACATTCGTAAATCGTCAAGGTGACAATACATCGACACGTCATTTGACCGACAGGGGCTATTAGATGTCCCACACTATGGGGTGCTATTGTGTCCCATGTAATAACTCATAACTCATGTGTTAACTCGAGTGGGGTACTTAATAATGACTATGAATTCTGATTTAGGTGAAACCTATTATTGCCGGATGGGTGACGATTTTGCGCTGTCAGCTCTATCTATACTGTGGGGTAACTTTAACATCTGTGGCATTATTTTATAATGCCATGAAATTTTGTAAAATTGCACACTATTATTAAAGTTTCAATATTTAAACATGCAACATTATCGGCTCTTCACTTTTATTCTTCACTTCAGCCCTAGAGTTTCGATTCTAAATGCCACAAAACATAGTCTTGGCTCAAAGTAGCATAAATTCGTCTCATAATTATAATTACGTGTATGATGTTGTATTGTATTATGCATACATAATTTGTATTATGTTGCTGTTTGTTTTTTCCCATAATAAAGAAAATAAAAAAATAAAAAATGATAACTTTCTCAGAATGGTTTCATAGTAACGCGGTTTTGAATATGATATAATGAAAGCCTAGATCGATGTGATCGAACACTCAAGGATGGGAAAGATGTCTGTAAGTCTAGAAGAGCTGGCGCTCTACTCACTCTGCCTACCCCGCACTGGACAGGGCGTGATGGTATGTAGGTTTAATATAGCTCCTTTTGTAGTCTTATTAAATTGAAATTATTTTGGAGTTAATGAGGATGAGAGAGCAGCTTGAAGCACTTTTGCTTAAAAATATTGTGGTTTGAAAAACGTAGTAGATTATTTAGGGAGTATTTAAACTAATTTGCTACGAGATTTCGTAGGCAGGTGCTACGGCGTAGCTGCATATTAGTGCATGCTCAAATAGTTAGTGGTAGTGTATCTTGGTCCTATTGTTATGTCCTTCGTATTGGAGTCTAAGCTTAACAAAATAATGTATAAACTATACTAATATTATATAGATATTAAAAATCTGTATGTAAGTATATATTTGTAACGTATTGGCTCAAAAAGTACAGGACCGATTTGAAAAATTCTTTCACCATTGGAAAACTACATTTACCCTAAGTGGCATAGTCTATATTTTCTTTTATAATAAAAAAATATGTCCACCCGTGCGAAGCCGGGACGGACCGCTAGTATTGTATAATTTCGAAGTAGGTACCATATATCTTCACGTCTTCCCGCAAAGGTCCCATGTGCAGATAGTATCCATATACCCAAATTTCGCCGGAGATATTTTTAAGGTGTCAACGTAGCGATTTTGTAGCCGTTACTCAAGCATCCGACTATGCATACATTTTTTGATTTCTTCTCAAACGCACGCAGTCTTATACACAGCGAAAGTGTGTGCAAGACGAGACAGAGGAAGACCGCGTTCCAACTACCTAGATCAAATCGAACAGACACTAACAGACAGGAACGTCAAGAGTACTCGAAACCGGCGAGCATGTATGAAGAGGCTGATGAATGTTGACGAAGCCAAAGAGGTATAATAAAGAGGTGTAATAAATTCAGCTAACTAGTGGGTGTGTGGGTATTACCTATACACCTCTGCCTACCCCTTCGGGGACCCTTGTGGGAAGACGTGACTTAACTTTTTTATTAAAATAAAGTTTGTCCTTCATTTAACCAGGCAGGTAAAATCATGGGATAATTATAGCCAGCTATAGCCAAAATAACATGAATACTGTATCCTTGTTTTCAATCCATAGACTAAACTCTTTACATCCTCGTCATGTCAGCATTTAAATCTACATAATATTAAAACGGGGAGCTTAGAGTGCGTCAAACGCGCAACATATGCGCCGTAGGAAACCACCCCACCGTAACGAGATGAGATTTGAGTTAAACAACTGCGTTTGGCTTGTTTAGCGCTAATCCGGTTTGCCGCCGTTTTAAAATTCATACATATCATCATACATGTATTTCTTTATATTTGTAAGGTAGGTAGAATAAGGTAAGCAAGTGCCTGAGTAAAATCGCCAACTGTAACGTTTGCACCTTTTTTTTATACCACAAGGGTGGCAAACAAGCATGCGCTCCGCCTGATGGTAAGCGGTTACCGCCGCCTATGGGCGCTTGCAACACCAGGGGTACTCGCGCGTTGCCGACCCTGCAGGAATCTTTTCAAACCCTTCTTGAAGAACTCTATGCTGTTGTGTCCTGAGCGTTCGCGGAAGAAAACTCCTTTGGAAGCGCACAGTGCGAGACCTTTGTGGTTCCAAGGTATGGGGATGAATTCCCCGTCGATGGCGAGAGGTGCGGCGGTAGAAACCTGTTGTATCTCCGGCGGAAAGTTGGTGTGTGGGTAGGTACTCGTACTCGTATCTACCTCTGCCTACTTACTCGGGGACCGTTGCGGGTAATTTTTACATTTCTCTCA